>NNCF01128644.1:653473-667742 GCA_002313205.1 Laupala kohalensis | reverse complement strand
AATAAAAAAATAATACACACCTCTTCTTTTTCTTTTTATTGCGATTCGTAACTCCAGTTGCATCACACGTTTTGAATTTGATTTCCAATGTCTCTCGCACACCTGTGTTTGTCTTTAAAAAAAACCCAGAAAGTAAGAATAATGTGAACGTCGCACGTCGTTCTCCTTCGTAGCACTCGCTCACTTCTCTTCCAATCCCTCTGCAGATTTCAGTCCTGACTTAATCCTTCGTCCCGCCATTCCCTCCTCCACCTCCTGCCCTCCCTACATCTCTCAAACTCTCTCGAGACTTGACCCTTATGTCGCTCGTTCTCGAAGAAAAGAGCGAGGTTCGGAGAGTAAAAGAAACGACTGGGGCGCATCTTGCGGACTTCACAGAGAGACACTACAGATTTATTTGAGTTCGTCTCAAGGAGAAAAAAATACATATGACAAGCGAAAATTTCCAATTTCTCATAAGTACTCAATTCATTGTACAACAAAAATTAAACAATGTAATTAAATAAAGACACATGATGCAGTACAATTTCACCCGGGATTTACTTAATCGAACCTGTGGACTTACTTAATAGTATGATGGGCAATGGTGGACTGTTAAGTTTTGGGTTTATATCACGAAATTATTACAAAACGTTTTTGATAATTTGCTACAAAATAAATAATTATTTCAAGGCATTATTCTTCTACGAAAACATAAATGATTTTGGGGAAAATTTACATCATATGATTTTGAGCCAATACTTACAATTTATCGATTAATTGTAACTACAATTATTTAAATTTATCAGTTTGAGTACTCACTGTTTTACTGACTGTTTTTCTTTTGCGAGACAAATTGGGGTAGAAAACTTGTAAATAGCATCAGAGTTATTATTTATTTTTAAATCTTGTTGACAATTATATTTTGGGAGTACTTACGGACAGTGCATTGATCATTAAAATCAATTACGGACACAACTATAAACATAATTGAAAGAAGCTATATTTTTACTCTTATATTTTGGATACAGTTTACGAGTAAATAGCTAAGCCATGAAAATGCAGGCACAGAGACTGCTTAGCTTTAAGTAAGTGTTACAATTCTCCTTCCGAATTCTTTATTACCCCCCCCCTTTTGTCTTTGAAAGTATATGACACTATACATGTTATTGTAGAAATTATCGCGTTTTTACTTAATTGACAAGTAATTAATGCAATAATGTAATAAATCAGAATTTGACATTTTACAATAGTTTAAACATATACTTAACAATTTTCCTGGAGTATCCGCAATTACCCCTCTCGTCTAATGGCCTTCCACTCATTTCCAATCATATATATCCAGGCACATCTCCCAGATATCAGGTCTTACGTCATGAAAGGTGAACGGATGGTACAGTGGCCAACACCCATGCAATTTGTGCCGGAGTTCCTGGATTCAATTCTAGGTTCTTCGCAATTTTCGTCTAGTAATTACTGATTCGCATATTGATCTTAGCAAAAACTGCATATTGGATGCCTACTAGATTTTTAAAAAAATCAATACTCTTGAAAAAACCATCTTCGTATTTTGGTTCCTCAGCCTGGCAAAAACACTTCAGTAGAATCAAATATAGATAAGAAATTTTTACTATTTATTAATTAATTACCATAAAACAATAATTGACGGTAATTGTGTACAACAAATTCGTGGTCCTGGCAGCTTGATTTAAACCTGGCAGGTCCGCACCGCAAATAATATGCAGAACCAAATGAAAACTAGTTGACTTTTAACTATTCATTGGCTAAACAATTACAAAACATACATGACTTTTGTTTTAACTTATTTATTGAAAGTCAGAATAGGTCAATCAATAGTTCAGAAATGTTCAATTATCTCTCATTTGGTTCCATTGGCGGTACGAAACTAGCAGAAACATGAATTTATTATGAACAAATGCAAGAACTTATGTTAGTTGCAATACATAGTCAAAAATAAGAACTAGACTCAATCATACAAGATCGAAACCAAGGCCAGCCATTCCCGCAAGGCCAAGTCAAGAACAAGACCCAAGACCACGATAGTATACAAGAACAAGACTATCATAATACTTGTCTTTTTTTTGCGAATCACTACTAGCAATATAAGCACATAATATCAAAACGCGAAAAAGTATCATACTTCTTTACGGAAAACGATTAGACGCACAAAACAATGAAAATGCTCCAAGGCAGAGAGAAGAAGCTCTTTCACGATATGAAGCTGAAATCCGAATTCTTTGATTTATTGAAGCCATTCCAACGAGCCGTTTTCATTGAGAGAGAAGCCAATGAGCGGATCGACGAATCATGCGATCAACTTCCATCTTTCGAGAAAAAAAAACAACAACAAACAAACCAAGAATCCTTTAAAGCGTTGGAGCGCGGAACGAAAAATAATACTCTGTTCAAATAGACGAGGAATCGATCGGAGGAGGAGTCCGCTTTCTCAGGAACCTTTCAAAATATTACGTTCATTACTCTACGAAAACTACCCAGCAGGGTCCTGGCATGCGAAACTTTTTTTCTGTCAAAAATAAATGAAAAGTAAAGTTACAAGGTGCCTTAGCTCTCAGGGATTAAAAGATTTAGATTTTATAATAATAATAATAATAATAATAATAATAATAAATAAAAGTGCCTTTATTTTGGCGAGACTCAGACTCATTACATAGCGAGGCTGGGACCATCTGGCGCTTTCTTCCTCCTAACCACTTATATACATAATACTTAGAATAATAAAAAGGAAATGTTACACTTCATTTTCTACAATTAAATTTACAGAAATAAAAAAATTGAAATTACAAAGACAATAAGGTACAAACTTAAAAACTTGAAATACAATTCAAATTACAAATACAAAAACATTTGTATACAACGACAAACAGAACAATGCTAATATATTACCGCCAACTATCAAAAGCTATTCTTAATAATATTGCGATCCACTTTTCATTTGAAAAAAATTCATAGAAAACAAATAAATTTTTTTTAACTACAATAAAAACTAGATTAGATATAATAAATATAAAAAATTGAAATAATATATTTTAACAGTAATTTTAAAATAATTGATATTATAAGAAAAAGTGTCTTACTCAACACAAATCAACATTGATTTCATTTTACAGATACCTAATTTTACTTAACTTGAATTTTTAAAAATATATTTCAGTGCGCACTTTCCTTTTAGAATACTATGGAAGGAAATTTCTCAGATTCTTTTTGAAAATTTTAAACAAATTACGGTTTTCTATTTCCACATAGAAATAATACAGATACATACACCAGGGATGTTTCAGAGTCAATACACCAGGGATGTCGAAGTGAGGAAGTACGGGCAGCAGAGCTCGGTGTGCTCAGGTAGAACACGCCGCGCTCGCTGTCTGTGCAGCCCGGCTGCAGCTAGGGTTGGCAAGTGGAGGTGGATCAAGACGGGGTGGAAGATGTTGTACGGGAAATTTTTGAGTAAATGAACCTCTTTCTGCGTGATGGACGAGAAGGTACTGCACTAAGTTTACTATTTGTGAAACATTTGGGTAACGAATAATAGTAGTATTAAATGGTTTTACGAAGTATTCCACTAAAATTGTAAAAATTATGATATTATACTTTTAATTTTTCTATATTATGATTTTTTTCTCTAATATGATTTTGTAGATAATCAAAATAATATCCAAAAAATCGTATGTCTGTGTTCCACGAAGGAATCTACAAACGACTGAATTTAAAATTATAATCATTTTGTAGGATACTTGTTATTTCCTTTTAACAATCCATTTCACCTCTGATCTGTAAGACTACAGAAATCCTATTAGCCAGTGGGTACGTCAAATACATGCAATTTTTGACGCGTTGCCGTTCCTTTAGTATCGCATTCACGTACGTAGTTATTCTTTGACTTGTGAGATAATCTCAGAAGAACACACACACCATTTTGGAAGAAAAAAAAAAGACTTATGGTGTTTCTGAAAAACCCGATTTAAACGTCACAAGTCTCTTCTTCGAACCGCTTACGTAGCAAGGGTTCGGAGGAAGGGAGTGGGTCTGTGTCGTCGCTTTCCATAAAAGGAGAGGGAGAGAGTGCAGCGTCGCGACGCTTCCTGTTGGCGTCACACGTGACGACGCCCCTCCACGCCCATTCCTCTCTCAGCACCCATGGAGACTCATGGAGCCAGAGGACATCAATTGGTCAACTGTACTTACATGTCACATCCTTATTACAACTTCTCTTTATCTCCTCCAGAAAGACTTGACTTTGCAAAATTCATAAAGGAGCGCGTTCAACTACTTAAATTTTTTTTCTTTTGATCAACAATATCTAGAACCCTATTCCTAGTTAACATAACCGGGATTTATATTATTTGTCACTACTTATTCTTTCCAGTGCATTTTGTCCCCTATGGTAAAGGATTTTTATATACAGTGCAATGTTATTGTTTACAGGAGTGCATTTCAAAAGAATCACCTAAATGCAAGAACAAGTCTGAAAACCAAATACATACTTTCATTGCCCATAAATGTATTTTATTTCCACTATTAATAAAACGGTTGATTCCTAGGAAGACGAAACTAACGTGGATAGGACTTGAAGTTTCGCTCCCCAAAATCTTTATATTCCCTTTATGAACTTCAACCCCTATCTATTTATTTCTTCCCTTTTTTCATTTATTTACTATTTACTTATTTCTTTACTTTTTACATCTATTTTCTTCCATGTTGGGCATAGGATTGCATTTCATCCACATTTCAAATAAGCGGATATGTAACGTAATTCAACGTGCTTTCAAATATATTACGTAATGCAATATGTAATTTACACACTAGACCAGAGGTTCTCAACCTGCGCCTCACACACCAAGAGGAGAAATAACGTATGTACAAGTAACAATATTCTTTGGAATTTCCAAATTAATTTATTTTCTTTCGAAAAAAACCTACAAAACAGATTCTGAATTTCAATTATTAAATGTTTACCAAATTATTTTATGTTGTGAGTAATGTAATTTAGCAAAAATATATTGTAATGAATTAGAAGCTAAATAAATGTAACTATCAATTACATCAAGTAAACTGTAATAAAAATGTTTATAACAAATAACACTAAAATTATAAACTTTGAATTATTCATTATGTAGGTTCATTGTGTATGTTTAAGTAAAACAAAAGTAGCGTAATTTAATATTTTACATTCAACAAAAAATCGTATCATACTTCAACAATCTCGTGCTAAAAAGATTGGGAACAGCAGCGCTAAACAAATTCTATGTTTTGTTTGTTTTAAATTGAACCACGTGGCATCTATACTCCACATTTTCCAACAATATTATTTTTAATACATTCATTTATAACACTTTCAATATCCTACCTTAGTGTATTACTAAATTAAGTAAATTATAACTCTGTTATTAGGGTCTCAACCCACTATATTGATGTTTCTATGTTTTGCTTTTCTGCAGAGTTTCCGTCCATCACTGATGGTACAATACCGGGATGGTCCTTAATTTGCTTCCCAAATTTGTATATATAACGCTTACCCCCTCCTGTAACTAATTTTGTACTGAACAGTAATTCATTCCCAACATATTTGCTATACAACAATCACCCCTTAATATTTTGAAAAGCGTCTGATACAGAATTCCTACGAATAAACAATTAAAAGAAAACAACTAATGTGTGTGATGTTAGCTAAGTATTTCTGAGCTACTTTTAAATATCAGTTCAAAGGGATTAAGGGAACCAATACAACTATGTCTCCAATCCCACTAACACCCCCAACTAATTAAATCCAAAACACTCCTCTGACGAAAGTATTGATACAACTCATGTCTGGTTCACTTGATCTACCTAATACAAATTTCAACACCCAGACAATATTTCTTAAATACTGCAGGGACACTTGTTTTTTTTTTAATTTTGGGGATGCAATACAAAAGAACTACACAATTTTCTTCAGTCAATAAATTACAACTGTTAATTGGAAACGTTACAACGTACCGGTTAAGCTTGTAAGCTACTTAATGAGCGAACGAACTAATAGCTCATTAGAAAAAATGACAGGAGAACTTTAAAAACGGATGTAAAACCCATTCGCCAGTATTTTTCAAAGTACACGAACGACAGTTCATAAAATATGAAGCTCAGTAAACGAGGTTAATCTTTAACCTTCACTTTGACAACCGTCTCGCAGAACATGGCAAGTTCTTCCGTAAGACAAAAACTAAATTGATGATCCGAGATTTCACAAAGTGTTGCACGATGATCACAGGACGGTAAGTAGTAGCGGGCACCACAAATGTACTCCATTGAGTGGAGAGAGAGAAAAAAAGATGACATATCGTCTCCGCGTTTTGGCACTCGAACGGATTTAGTATTTCCGGAGCTCCTGCGCTTCGCTGTGCCTCCTTATTAATGAGTTCGTTCACTGTTCGCCAAGTGGCTAACTGATGACTGCACTCGTCTCTTAAACCGGATACACACGACTGGACGCAACGAACTCTAAATCACTTATTTTCTAATTCACGACTGCAGTAGACACGCGTATCCTTCTAAACACGAGCAGGTTTTAGGCACGAGATTCCAGCACTCTGGATTATGGGTCGAAGTTCTTAAAGATCTCGAAGAGTCTTGAAAAATTTAATCACGTAGTAATTTTTAACTATTAATATATTCTACAAAATTTCCTTTTTTCTATAACATACAAATTCTATAGCATCCAAAAAAATTAAATACAATAAAATAGTTATAGTACTAATTATTTCAATAAAATTTTCGCTTATTTCTAATGTTCGTTCAAAAAGGATTTAATAAATTTCCGAGAAAATATGAATTTTCATTGAAGGATTTAATTATCCATTGCCCCCCCCCACCCCAAAAAAGGCAAAAATGGCTCTGTTCTTAACAATAACTAAAAACACTACATTTATCACGTTTTCGAAAAATATATTAACATTCAAGCACAGAACATAGATATAGATACAGAGTCATTTACGAAGGAAAGAATGCAGATCTATCAACAATCCTCATGTGATTCATGTGAGGAAAACTGATTTTTTGTTTGAACCGTTCTTTCTTTGTTTGTTTAAAACACCATGCACATAAATACTCACGTAATGACAGCGAATCAGTAAATCGTGCACAAAAAAATAATAATCTGATAACTTTCGATCAGGTGAAAAGGGCGACCAACCGGAACTCGAACCCGGGTCTCTTGCTTTGATCGCAAGGGTGTTAACCGCTACACCACCGGTTCGCATTCCACAACGGTACACCATTTTCACCCAGACCTAACACACATAATGGTGTACGGTTGTGGAAGGCGAACCGGTGGTGTAGCGGTTAACACCCTTGCGATCAAAGCAAGAGATCCGGGTTCGATTCCCGACTGGTCGCCATTTTCACCTGACCGAAAGTTATCACATATATTCTCCACGTGTAGGGTACACGGAAGAAATATGTACTAAAAATAATAATATCTGCGCTAATAATATGAATATATTAAATACAGGGAAACTACAACTTATTTGTAGAAGGCTTGAATGAAATTAAAATAAAAAGAGTTAACCACTTATCGACCTTGGCAAACAATCACTTGTAATTTAATCTGTAAATAATACAAACTGTAAAATCATATTAGAGAGGCCACGTAAAGAAAATGTCAGATTACAGTGAAAAACTTTAATTTCTTATGACACCGAAATATTGCCCAAGCAACGAGAATGCGATATAATATCACCGGCTCAAACTGGTCCAATAACTTAGAGTAACGAATAACAACTTGTATTTTTAAAATGTCTTAATTAAGGTTATAGTCGTTCTAGTAAAAATATAAGTAAATAGTAAAACTAAACTTTGGAAGAACAAAGTAGGTATTTCTAAAAAACGAAAAACATATGAGTCGAACCATAATTTAAACCAACCCTGGCTCTAGAATGAGTAATATATTTCTAAACTAATTTATGTTCAAGTTACGTGTGTACTGGAGCCAAGCATATCCTCGTAGTGTTGTAAACCGTTCTATTCAATATGCTCATCGCAGTGAAGTCTATTTATTTACAAAAGCAAGAACACAGAAGTGCATTCGAGGTTGAAAGAGAGCTCAATGGCCAGCTGTCCACGTCGTTCCGACCATTCAAGCGATTAATCGAAATCGTCCCACGGACTCCAATTCAATGCGAGGCAGGTAATGTTTGCAAAATGACGATCTGAAAGACTGGATCGGAAAATCAACAACTTTTGTCCCACCATTTCAAAGCACTACCATATTACGAACGCAAGATAAATTGAACTAAAATTATTGGATTAATTAATTCAGATATTTTAGTGAATCATACACAGTAGTGAAAATAGATACAAAAGAAACATAATATTCTTTGCTCCCAACTTGCAATGAGAATGCGAAAGTGTTGTTCGATCCTCCAGTTGTCAAAACTAAGTGAACACACATCATCTCTTAAATTGCGGTAAACCACATCGCGAGGTAACAGTTTAACGATGTTATACTGAATGAAAATGGGAGACGGACCGGGATTCGAACTCTGGAACTTCAGCATGGCTTGGCTGTGCTCTGAGACGCTACCACTGCGCCACCCCATTTGCCTCCCGACCCAGTCTGTCATGAACATCATAGCGCAGAAGTAGCGTCTAAGCGCGCTAATCTGATTTCCCGGGTTTGAATTCCGGTCCCGTCTCCCGTTTTCATTCACAATACCATAGTTTAAGTTAAGTGAGGTTATATTCCTCGGTTACAATCTTACGTCGTTTCAATACCTTACGTCCTCCGTTAATCGACATATTTTTATTTCACTATTTCACAATTTTATTACTGCGGTTTTCCTTGTGCTAATAAAGCTAAGGTTTGTTCTTAAA
The DNA here is from genome assembly GCA_002313205.1 of Laupala kohalensis. Taxonomy (NCBI): domain Eukaryota; kingdom Metazoa; phylum Arthropoda; class Insecta; order Orthoptera; family Trigonidiidae; genus Laupala; species Laupala kohalensis. The sequence goes on along the minus strand of NNCF01128644.1, from coordinate 658,877 downwards.
TAATGAATGTCTGATGCAATTACGAAACTCTATACACTGATTGTCAAACGAATGATAAATCATTTTCTCGTATAAGCGGTGTAATTCAATGAAGTACGACCTCCTAAAAAGGTCTACTGGAAAATGGACAAGTGGCGAAACTGAACCCGAGGATATCTGTACGGATCACAGGGTTGCTAACCGCAACACCATACGTTCGCCTGTCTCAACTGCATTTCTTCGGTGTAATTCGGTCTCTCATATTAGTTCTTGAGGAGCAAATGTTTGAGAGCTTCATAAGGGAAACTTGCATTAGTAAAATTTAATATTGAAACACAAAATGATAGCAACAAATAAAATAAAGTCCCCCTTTCATCAAAAAAAGGCCCTCGTTTCTTCAATTTCATAAACTGAATTAAAATAATGAAAATATAATGGCGAAATAGAGGGCAGTTAAAGGTTATTGAGAGTTAGAAAAATGAATCTGTTTATCAACACAGCGTGTTTTCTTGTTTGTAACCTCAGAACATAATCCATTTGCAAGAGGTAATTGAGAGCTATCAACTGGACAGTCTGACAGGAATAGTGATCCCATAGGAGCGGAAGAAAATTCGTTACGTGAGCAAAAAACATTGTTTTACTCCTAGCACCCAGGAGAAATATATTACTCATATAGCGATCCTTCATACCTTGACAGTTGTAAGAGTGCAAGGGAGTGATGAATAAACCTAACAAAAAAAAGGGCAAAGGGCCGGTACTAATACACACAGCAAGGGATAATATGCGATAAATTATTTCTTTCATCATGCAACAAATTAAGACTTTAATTAAGTAATGTTACGTCTCAATAGACTTCCACGTATTCACATCATAAAATAAAACCGTACAACGAAATACATTTTTTAAATTAAAAGAGAAACGAGAAAACAGCATGTCTTTAACAGTGACACTAATATTAGTTAATTGCCTCCTAAAAGAAAAAAAATCAATTGGAACGAGGATAGGGCTGTGACAAAGAATGTCAGAGGATCACTAGAGCGCATCCTAACAAATCGAAAGAATGTAAGCTGTCAATCATTTGGATGTATTCATTCTCAAGAAATGAAGGCAGTAGCTTTGGTGAAACGGAATGGATGAAAAGTAAGAAAAAGGAAGGAAGGATACGGTTATAACGACCTATTTTCAAGACATGTCTCGAAAAAGCAAACACACCGGAACAAAAACAGAATTAGTGAACTAATGTTACATAACGGAGCAGGAAATAAAGAATAAGTAAAGGGGAACTTTACATATTAGGGGCAGAAATAGAAACAAGAGCTTGAAAAAAAAACAACGCCCGAACACGAAGGATCGCGAAACAAATAATACACAGACAGCGAATCCAAGAATAAGATGGAATAGATTTCTCATTGCTGTTACACCAGAGAATTTCGTACATTTAATAATTATGATAAATAAATAGACGCGTGTCACAGGGAAAGAAATATTTAGACGAATTAAATTGCCAACATTCCATCTCATAACGTTTTTATGAACTACATCAACACAATAACCCAGAACACAATTTGCAAACAATTCATCCGAGAGGTAAAAATACTTCGAAAATTCACGTTTCACTCACGTTTTTAGCGGTACTCACGTTTTTAGCGGTACACTAGAACAATTATTCGAACTCCTGGAATACCGATTATCCGAATAAATGGAAGAAAAAAAAAGGGATTTTTAATGACTAGACAAAGTACTTTTGTAGTGTTGAACAAACAGTAACCACTACATATCTATTATAACATTAAATTACTTTTAGCTGTATATTCTGAGTTAGATTTCGATTTTCCTCTTCCACATAATATTTATTCATGTTGTCTCAAAAATAATATTTCCTGGAAGAAATAGGATTTTTGTGGTATTTGATTATCCGGACCATGACCGGTCCTAATTGATCCGGATAATTGGGGACCAACAATACCTATTTTCAATGTTTCCAACTCATTGCATTTCTATGAACTAAATCAACACAATAATGCAGAACGGAGTTTGCAACAAAAATAAAGTGAGTGGTAAAAAAAATCCACAAGAAATAAATCAACTTCTTTTCGTGACAGTAAACAGAATCTCCTTATATTGTAGTATTTGTAAATGGGAAATGTAGCGTGCTATTGAAGTTAATCTACATGGAGCGATAGGAGTTAGGAGTTGGGTGGTAGGACATTGTTAGTTAGCTGGGTTTACCAACAATTTGGCCCACGTGGAGGGGTTAGTAGAAGTGGGATAGAGGAGCTGGATAGAGGAAGGAAGGAAGGTTAGCTCTTCAGTAGTCACAGCTATATGAACTGGGACTTTAATGTGAAAAGCTACAAACAAAGTGAGAAAAGTCATCGGGAACCGAACCCGGGATGAGTTGGTGATGTGCGACAACACTACCACTGGGGCTTAGCATCTCCTGCGGAAATACGACGTTGAGAATCGAGACACGACCCACAGTGAGGCGGCTACGGCGGCATCGTTCCGCCAACGAGAAAATCGATACTCGGTGCTCGCNGAGGCCGCAAAAGGGGGGCCAATCGACTGGGCCTGCAGCATCGAAGTGGAAAGCCCCACTGGTTGCTCAGGTGGTAATGTTGTCGCTCTTCTCCAAGTCATCCCGGGTTCGATTCTTGATGGTAGCTTTTCACACTAACGTCCCAGTTCAAATAGCTACTGCAAAGCAAACCTTCTTTCCTCTATCCACCTCCTGCCAGTACCAATAACTATTACTACTTCTACTAACCCCTCCACGTAAACCCATCTAACTTGCCCACCTATACTAATACCATTCTACCCTCCTACCTCCTATCGCTTCATGCAGATAAGCTTCAATAGCACGCTACAATTCCCACTTACAAATACAAGTGGAAAGAGACGGGCAGGAGGATAAGGTCATTCAAGGGAGCGACGGTCATGTTCTCATGGTCAATAAATAAACAAGAGCCACTGAAACACTTATGGAGGTGAAGATGGCCACTTGTCACTGACACGCTTCTCATGCACACATCGACGATACGCGGCCAAACATGATCGATGGCATATGATAGAAGGATTGATATATGAGAGAATAAACTATTATTAAGGGCAAAAATAATGCTATGAAAGTTTTATATTGTTTAAATAATACAGTAACTATTTAAATTCTCAATCATGAAATAATTTAAATTTTGCAACAGAAATGAACAAACTATTTAAAAAAATATAGTTTTATGATTTCCGTGACCAAGAAAAAAAGGTACTGAAAGCTGTAATGTATCATAGATCACACACTACGTAACGCAGTAGAGGGGGAAGGGTCTGTAAATTGTAACGAAGGGCGACATGAATTACATACATTATTTCTTGAATAAATATACTACACAAATCCATTTTAGCAAAAATTGCATTAAACTGTCTTTTCAACTCCTCCCGAAATACTTGTATTTTGTTTTGTAACCTTAGAAAGGGAGAGTCCAGATATTGTGACACGGGTGGTGGGGGCGAGAGTTAAAAAAGCGAAAGAACTGCATGACGTAACATGTGAATTATCCTCATGGACGATTGTGAACGGAACAAAATGAAGGTGTTGTTTTCGAAAAGAAGCGTACTAATTTCAGGGATTACATTCAATTGAATCACAAACAGCGTTGTAACACATGTTATTACTTGTTTATTGGTTTATGTTTCTGGTTTATAAAGGCTGTCATTTATAAAGCTGTATTGTTTTGCTTTCAACTTCACAGAAGTATGTTTGAACCTTTTACAGTTATTCTCTGCACATATTTGCTGCTCATGATTTCGCACAAAGCGCAGGTATTACCTTCATAATTTTGACACAGTTAACCCCACATTTTCAAAATTATACTCTGAATTTCCGTAAACCCATTACCAAGTCTTTTTCAAACTCATCAACTTAATTAAACTTTATTTTATTTCTTTATTAAAATTTATTAATATTTTCCAGTCACCTCTATTTCGTGGTTCGTCAAATAGTAGACTTCTCCGTAAAACAGATATGTTCCCTTTGAATCATGCATGCGAATTGTTGATTTATTGAATCCATTTGATTTAAAGATAATATTTATAAAATTTGTGTTGTAAAACCATAATTTTAAAACAGAAATGCTCCCCGGTTAGCATCACCCCCTTGATTACGGTCTAGATCCGCCAATGACGGAGGATGCAATAAAAATGTATTAATCGTCAAAACAAGGTAGCAAGTCTTTATTTATTTATCCTTCTCGTTCTTTTCATTGGACTCGAACGAATTTTCGCATCAGTGAAGTGCATTCAATATATGAGCAAGGAAACTTCCTATTGGTCACTCCACACGAGCCACTTACATTCATCTCGGACGACGCTTTCTCCGAATGAAGCAATGAATGAGGAACGATCTGTCAGCGGCTCTGCAGGGACTTGGGCCGCATAATAGAATCGCCTCCAGCCAATAAATGTAATATGCGGCGGCCGCCAAACAAACCGCTATTGTTGCTTTTTCGTCTCTCGGCGCAAGCTTTCCATCAGCGAATTGCCTGAGTAATTACTACATCCTCTACACAACAGATGTTGCTCATCATGCGGTTCCGCAGATGACCCCCACTACGTGGTTCTTAAAAGCTAAACTCCCCATCATGGCCCGTTTTATTTCCGGTTTTCCTCCGGGTAGTAGAGGGTTTTTCCACAGGCGGGAATGTCGTTTAATGTTTTTGATATTATTAATCTCGAACTTCGCTGCACATTATATCAACGGTTCATTTTGAGATAATAAATAGATAACAGTACGCATTTGTCTAAAAAATATTATGAATATAAAATCCACCACTATCCTTGGGTCCTTGATTGGAATTGATGGAATGGCCCCTGTAGAGTAACTAAGTTTATTATTTCACCATATGGGCATGCGCAGTTTGCAAGAGCTTTTTTGATAATAGAATTTATTATTTAATATTACTATTTCTTATTATTATGTATTATTATTAACATTAGTATTTTTATTGTAATGTGGACGGGGTACTCACCCTATTTTGTTTTATGTCTAAAAATATTCCATAAAATTTCAGGTTTTATATTTATTTTTAAGGTCACTAACAAGTTTTTAATTTTTTTATTTTTAGCGACCCTTTTATGCGTACATTTTTATTGAAATATATTTTTAGACATAAAATAAATGGGAGGTGCCCCGACAAATTACAAAAATTGATCTTTTAAGAACCAACCCGTGTTCTTTCCCTACCCCCATACACAGTGACGCGGAACTCCCACCCGTCATTATTCCATCTCCGATGAATAACCCAAAACACCTTCCCATATCAAAATATTCAATCAGATACTATATTTGAGTGTTTATTAACAACTCATTTAATTTTATATATGAAATTCATTTTTATAAATTTATATATATATATATATATATATATATATA
>NNCF01128644.1:610044-652392 GCA_002313205.1 Laupala kohalensis | reverse complement strand
CCAACATGACTCTCCCGGCGTGTGGGACTCGCCGAATGACTCAGCCATACCCACTAAAAACCCTCCTGAAGTAACACTCAAAACTGAAATCCCAACATATCCCTTTACTAAAAACATTTTTAAAAAAGAAGAGGAAAGAGGAAAATGAAAGATACCCTAGCCCTAATAGAGTCGGGATCGAAAAGAACAAGAGGTGACCAAGGGAGATCAGGAAAGAGAAAGGAAGGAGCATGGCACAAGTAAGTGGAAGCAATGCCAGACTCAGCTCGGGGCCCCGTGTTTGCCAAACACGTACTTACTAGATGTTAGTCCCCTGGGGCGAGGTAGGAAAATGAAAGATACCCTAGCCCTAATGGCGTCGGGATCGAAAAGAACAAGAGGTGACCAAGGGAGATCAGGAAAGAGAAAGGAAGGAGCATGGCACAAGTAAGTGGAAGTAATGCCAGACTCAGCTCGGGGCCCCGTGTTCGCCAAACACGTACTTACTAGATGTAAGTCCCCTGGGGGGAGTGGAAAATGAAAGATACCCTAGCCCTAATAGCGTCGGGATCGAAAAGAACAAGAGGTGACCAAGGAAGGTCAGAAAAGAGAAAGGAAGGAGCATGGCACAAGCAAGTGGAAGCAATGCCAGACTCAGCTCGGGGCCCCGTGTTTGCCAAACACGTACTTACTAGATGTTAGTCCCCTGGGGCGAGGTAGGAAAATGAAAGATACCCTAGCCCTAATGGCATCGGGATCGAAAAGAACAAGAGGTGACCAAGGGAGATCAGGAAAGAGAAAGGAAGGAGCATGGCACAAGTAAGTGGAAGTAATGCCAGACTCAGCTCAGGGCCCCGTGTTCGCCAAGCACGTACTTACTAGATGTTAGCCCCCTGGGGGGGTTTCGTATTGTACTTGCAAATTCTTTTTATTATTAAATCCTATTGAATTCAGGGCATTAAGATAACGGATATTTAGTCGAAGGAACTCTCGCTCAACATAAATAAAGTAAATAGTGATGAGACACAATAACTGAAAGTTTTAATGCTAATGTGTTTTTTTAATCTTGTTGTGGCGAAATGGGACAAACTTAAGCGAGGAAAGTATTTACGAAGAATATGTACGTTTATCTCCTGTCAAACAAGCAGTCATTCAAAGTAATAGACATTCTATAGTTTCATTGAAGCAATCATTCAACACAACCAGCGATGAATTTACGGGGTGGGGTGGAGGGTTTCTGTAATGCACTCCCCCCTTCCCCAAATGAATGAAAAAACAATTAATGTTTGATTCATACGTCAATTAATCTCATTGAGTAGAATAATATATTCGTACATAATAGGAAATTTCCTCAAAGTTGCATCATTGTGCATCCCCACGTCTCCCAATTAAATCCCCACACACACACCAAAAAAAAACTTGATCGGCTGCTAAGGGCAATAGACATGAAGTGATTCGAAGCGATTTTAATAACACCGTAATTGAAGTAATTATATATATAATGAAAAAGTTCAAATAAAATCTTCCTAAGTGATATATGGAGCAATATTTCCAAAATCCCGAGTCCAGCGCGTACACACACTTCCCGAGAGGAGACAAAAACATGAGAACATTATTTGAAAATCAACACGAGACAGTTACAAACAAACGACAAACAGATTGCGAGATACAACTCGATAAAAAGCACTTTCGAGTATTCCGTGTGATTCGCGATCTACCGGGCAATGTAGAGCAACACACAACACGCTTCGCAGGCAAGAGTATTTGTCAAACGATTGACACGACGTTTGGGGGCACTGCGAAAAAGCAACGCGTCCACCACTCAATACTGCGTTTCTGAATTGCGGTCCTCCGGTGCGGGATGAAATAACACATATGTTCCCCATGCTCATGTAACGAGAATCAACAAACAACAGAGAATTCGTACAGTCAAACAAATTTAAGGTACACCTTACCAAAATTGGGGACAAAGTGTGGTCGAACTGTAAGGATCCATCATGAATTTAGTGTTATTTCAATTCTTATAATTTTTAAACACTATACTCAGAATAATCGATAGTTCGATAATAATTTGTACATGTAAAATAAATTTTTTGCGTTAAATTACAAACAAATTGACATTCAATTAGTATTATAACTCGTAGCTAACTTTTCATCTTATCTAGGATTGCTGAAATTTTTGCTGAATTTTTTGAATCCGCCTCTGCCTTAGGGCCCTTGATCGGAATTGATGGGATGGTCCCTTGCTTGCTTCCGGAGAGTAAATTAGTTTATTGTCCTCCACGTGATCATATGCAGTTTGTACTGTTTTTTTTTACAATAAATTTATTAATTTATTATTATAACTAGTTATCTCATACGTACCGGTGGAGATCTATCGGAGGGGCTAAGGGGACTATAGCCCCTCCCCCCCCCGCCATTTGACCTGAACTCTCAAAAGATAAAAAGAGTATTTTGTTAATTATCTATTTGATGATGACTAAAATTTCGTAATTGTATTAACTGACATGAAAAAAGTTAAATCGAACAGAATCAATATCACCTTACTTAGAATACACACTGCGTGAAGTTGACCATGTCGGAATGGATTGTTTTTGAATATTGTTTCGGTATCTCAGCGTTTCAACGCAAATGTGCCTTCACAAGAAAGTATAGTGTCTCACTCCACAAAATAAAACTCTTCACCGAACATTCACGCATCGCTGTAGATTTTACGGGTGTATGCGCCCAAGGGTTGTGATGGAACTTTTGACAGGCCACGGTGATTTCGCGATGTATTTGAGACGTTTCGAGAAGATGGACGATGGGATGTGTGGCTGTGGACTGGACGCTGGAACACCAACGCTATGGAACTGTCCCTATTACGTGATAATAAATACTGAAGCAAAATAGCGGGTATAAAATAGGTGCATTAAGAACTGTATGACGGAGATAGCAGCCTCCTCGAACGACGCGACGACGGTAGCAGAGATGTGCAGCATTGCAGAATGAAGTGGAGACAAGTGACCCAGTGGAGAAAAAGATAAGATCTTGGAAAGAGAACGTTTTGGTTGTATTCTATACAAGAATTTATTGTGCACGTGTGAAATAAAATAATGTATCGTGTCGTGTAATGATGAAGACACGGTAAAAAATAAATAAATGAAAAAGAGGTGTATACGCAGTAGCGGATAGAAAGTATACCATTGAACCTGAACTCTTAACAGATAAAATTGAAGCTGATAAATGGCATACTTTGCAATAGTGTTACCAGATTAATAATACCATATTAATACAATTAATAATACCACATTAATAACTTAAATAAATAATTGTTATTAATAATACCAGATTTTTAATTGTTAATTATTTATTTGATGCACTTTAATTAAAGGTAATAATTATAAAATTTGTGTTGTAAAACCATAGTTTTTAAACAACAATGTTCCCTAGTTACCTCCCCCACCCCTTGATTACGGTGTACATCCGCCACTCTGTATACGTACAGCAAAAGTGATTGCATTCAGGGATAAAAATCCTCACCGATGTGAAATTACGAAAAAGAAATTGTGATCAAATATTGATGAATCAGAGAGGTAGTTTAAACCCAGAAAGGTTTGCAAAATATGTTACGTGAACAAACACACATCATTTCATTTGCTCTACGTTATTCTTTATTATCATTTCGAGAAAAAAGAAGATATTAATGTAAAGATTCATATTAACTTAACCATATGGTATCGGTGCATACATCACTTCTCATAATCCATAAGGATTACACCAGTATTACACGATCATAGTTCTATGTCATATCTACAATCAAAGAAATATGATCTAAAATATGATCGTGTAATGCACAAGCTTTGATCATAGTTCAACTTTGATCTATGACATAGGTTCTCGTTGATTATATCTTTCAGCATATCTTATAATATAGATATGACATAGAAATATGGCTGTGTAATACCGGCTTAAAATTGCTTAAATACAGATTAATATACTTGCTTAAAATTGCATAAATACAGATTAATATGGTGAGGCGATATTTCACGATAAGTAATCTTAGGGTATAGTTACACACAGCTATGACTTGTATTTATAATTGTATTGACTCAGCATTGAAAAAATATATCAATACAGTATTTATAAATTTACACAGAATATCCCCATGAAACATGTACATAACGTCAAAAATAAATAAACTGACATCGATGAACTGGTAGCACCCCGAGACAGCGAAAACTATTGTGTATGTGATCGTGAATAATGAGCCGTATTCTGAATATGATTTATGTATAGTCTTTGTATGTTTATAGAACGCTCTGTTCCCGAGGTAGTATTTGCATACAAATTCACAATTACAGTATCCTGCACTGCGTATTTTTATAACATACTTCAATAGCGATTTGGAAAGAATTTAGGAATTACGAAACTCCTACGAGTTAAGGTGCAGGTATTGAATTAGTACCGAAATCAATTAAAATTACAAAATCCACACTAATATATAAATGCAAAATGCTAAAGTGTGTCTATTTGCTACTTAATCTTTACTAAATAAGTGAACCAATCGTGATGAAATTTGGCAATGATATAGATAAGATGTCCAGGAGAACATAGGCTAACCTTTCTTTTTAAATGCGTGAAAAGACAGAAAATTATTTTGAACATAAATGTCGATGAAATCGGTTAGAGATAGGTGACAATTATGAATGGCGATATTGTTCACCTCAAATAGTCCTATAAAAAAAGACAACGCCAGCATATGTATATCTACACAGGTTAATCTAGATTATTGTAAACACGTTATTAAAAATACTTCAATTTTAAAGAGTAATTTAATAAGGAAAATATCAGTCATAACCAAATTCAATTGCTTTTTTGTTTTGTCTTTTTAACAAATATCAAATACTTATTTAAATCGTAAAATTTAGACGAATATTTTAATGTTATAAGTGTTTAAATGAATTTTATAAGCGTCTATTTGTTACAATGTAGGTAGATTTTATTTTTTCCTGAGTAAAACAAGATTGGTCTAACAAGTAAAAATAATTACGGGCAACGCCTGGTAATCAGCTAGTAAATAGTTATAAAATAATAGATACCGTATAACAGTAAGGACCGCTATTTCTCCCTTGAATTGTGGTTTTGGTGCACGGGAAGGTCAATAGAAGTAAAATCGAACATCCTTCACCGAGGGTCGTGGGTTCGTTTACCCCGCACTGCAGCAGCCACACGCGAGGAACGATTCACATGCATAAGACTTGGAACAAAATGGGGATCACACGCTAACAAATGTAGAAAGCACCTTTCGAATTCAACCAATTCTAAATTATTTATTGCGTTTCCACATTTGATCATCGCGTTAAGGGCTCCTGCTTGTAGCGATTTAATTCACGGAACATAAGAAAAAGCTTCCAATGCAAATCAACTTTTTTTAAAAGGCCAGATGGAAACTAAACTTAAATATTTATGGAACCGACATGAGATTCTGTAAGAAAATAATATTATTTCTTAAAATGTACGTTCAGGAACTTGAGAGACATACTTCGTATTCTTAAATAGTTTAGTTAATAGTAGATTAATAGTAGTAAAAATTACGTCATGTAAGAAAGATGAAAATTCATTTCTGGAAGAAGCCATAAATTATTTTCTCTTGGTTGATCTTTGATTTCGTATGTGTGTCCACGGTTTTGCATTGTAGAGAAAAATCACCTAGATGAAGATGTTGAAGGTCATGTCCGTAAATGTCCATTTAATATTAATGTAGTGCACTATTTTAGGCCAATTTTAACTAACCGTTTTAGAGAGCATTCTTGAGCGACCCTCTGACCCANTTTTCAATGTTAAATGTGTGTGTGTTTTCTACTAGGTGGTTGGCGAAGTGTGAGACTGTTGTGTTATTTTTCCATGCATTTACGTGTTCCTGTATCCTTTGTTTGAATGTTCGTCCAGACTGTCCGACATACACGGAGGGGCAATCACTACAAGTTTAAATAGTTTAGTTAATAGTAGATTAATAGTAGTAAAAATTACGTCATGTAAGAAAGATGAAAATTCATTTCTGGAAGAAGCCATAAATTATTTTCTCTTGGTTGATCTTTGATTTCGTATGTGTGTCCACGGTTTTGCATTGTAGAGAAAAATCACCTAGATGAAGATGTTGAAGGTCATGTCCGTAAATGTCCATTTAATATTAATGTAGTGCACTATTTTAGGCCAATTTTAACTAACCGTTTTAGAGAGCATTCTTGAGCGACCCTCTGACCCACTGACGCTCACGCTAGTCCCAGTACCAAAAGACCAATAAAAGTAGTTACAAAATAATTTCCCGTTTATGGACGCGATTTATATCGCTCGTGTCGCGGCGGCGAGAAATCGCCCTTATTATAAATGACTGAGATCGAATATCGTATCGACTTTTTACTGTTTCGACCAAACTTTGTCGCTGCGACTTATAAATCGTGTCAGCATTATCTAGGAAAACCGAGTTATCTCTGTATATCAAAATAATATTCTATTTCCGAGTTGGAAATGAGACATATTGAAAATCAGACAAAACACATTGCAAAAATGACTTACACATTGCAAGAATGAGGACAATGATAATGGTTACAAATTACATTAATGACTGGATAGTAGGTGCTGAACGTGGCGGGGACGGGCAACGCGCGGGGATAATGGAGGAATGTGATAAGAGTGCCTCATGTTGCGCGAAGTTACATAGACGAGGTGACAGCTGAGGTCTAAATGAAAAAAAAACTCTCTCCAAGTTCTCCATTGTTCATATCCATCTAACACCAAGTTCAACTCACTTGAGTTTACGAGCTCATGTAAGAAGTTTCTCTTCTGTCTTACTTCCGGAAAGAAGGCACAAGTGAATTGAATCCCTATTGTGCTTGGAAATGCCACCTCTTCCACTAGCACACTCCTCTGTTCAAGGTCACGATCGAAGACACGGCACCACATGGCACAACGGCGGTCGCAACTGCTGAAAGCGACGACAGCGCTGCTGAAGATATAAGGGTTATTCTACAGAAATTGGGAAATATATGTTCAAAGCTCCCTGTCCTGTTAGGCTTGTTTTTAAATTTTTGCTAGTACAACATATTGATACAAATGAATTATGTCATTTAACATCATCAGATTCAATGTGCATGACACGGATAATAATTTATTCACTACTGTTTCCTCACACCTTTGTCATTTCATATCCCACTCCTTTGTCATTTTTTAACATCACACGTGTCAACGTAAAGATGCTCTTACAGGAGCTGTTGATATGGTGGCAGACCTGTGGGATCCCGCCGAAACAAATGTAACCAGTTTCATTGCTCAATAACCTCAGTTGCTTTGTGTGCACACGTTGGATCTGTTGAAAACGTGAAGCGTTTGTTCATCGACCTCACTCCTTTGTGTCGCAAATTTCCCCATTTCCTCAAAATCGACCATATAAGAAACATGCCCTGTTTCCATGCACCCCTAGTTGGGAATGGGAATGGCACTATTGGAACAAACTATCCCCTGAACTTTCTGAAGGTTATACGTAGAGTTAGACTAAATAAAACATGTATGAACTTGTCTGTCCGGGACAAACCGCGTCTTAGTAGATACAACTACCAACGTTTCGGCCATCATCGTCGTTAAATTAGAATACTTTAGCAATTTTCAAAAAAAATCGTAAATTAAATTCTGGTGATTTTGGGGGATTCGGCGAATATATTTCCCCATTGGACAAATTGTTTCAAGTACTTAATATATGTTGAGAGAAGAGTGGCAAGCACTTTCTTTTCATATGTAATGTTTTTTAAATAAATCATATTACAAAATAAACCCATTCGTAAACCTACACTCGTTGACAGCCACTCATTGACATTACAACCATTGGTAAAACACACATTGACATTACAAAACGTCATTTGAGTGCCATTTATTTATCACCCAAACAGGAGGAACAATACAATGGAAAGATCTAGTAGCACACAAGCGGTTCGGATTGTAACACTACGACTGAGATTTATAGGCAGACACAATCAATTCCGAAATCATAAATCTTCTAGGTGCCCACCTCGGTGAAAATTGCTAGTGGAATAAATAAATAAATAAATAAATATTCGAATCGCCATCCAGTGCAGTCAACTGTTCGTCTGCATTCTTCTCCACGTGCTCGTCTCCCCTTGTCGAGTGCCCGCATCGACCGCATGAAGCGCAGAGGGCAGGCAACAGGACCGATACGCGGCTGCGGCTGACGTCGCGTCCGGAGGTCAGGGACCCGCGCTCGATACCCGCGCGCACCTCTCCCCCCCCCCAATCCCACCCGCTGCAGTTGCGTTGCGCAGCACTCGAACGGACGGGGTTAGTAGCGCAGCGGCGGCGGTGTTGATAGGCGGCACGCTCGAAACATGCCTCTCAAATAAATCCTACTTGCCATAAGAGATACGGTTGAGCAATCAACGTCGGTCACAAGGTCTCTGAAATGTTTTCCGATATACAGATGTGCTAACACTTGTTATCCCAAGTTCTCATCCTTCCGAACAAAATTAAAAGGTGTTAAGAGTTTGTAGAAAATTATTTTCTCAAATAAATGTTTAGTACAAACAATGAAATCTGTGACAACGGCACCAAACACACACCGAGAAAACACTATGGAAGTGAGGACTGTTGGATGTGAGATCCAAATCCAAAGGAAGGAAAGGATTTCTCCAAAATTTTGTTTATGACATCCCAACCTCATAGTTCGGATTCAGTAAGGTTGGGATGTCACATCTTAATATAGAGATGTCTCATCCAAAAGTTGGGATGTCACATTCAAATATTGGGAGAAATCCATGCCTCCCTCTTGGATTTGGATTCGACCCGTTCCGTCAGTGCAGTGAATTTGGACATTGCATTTTTATTCCAGTACGAAATAAAAACCCTCTCTCATAGAAATACGTACAACCATTTGAGATGGTAAACTATACAGCGTAGGCGATCCCGTGACTATTGGCTAGTGCACTCGCCTTCCACCTGTGGTGACGCTTGTTCAAACCCCGGATGATCCACGAGGACAAATCGGGCTCGCAGTAGGAACATTCCGAAAAACCTGGCCTTCCGATGCATCACAACAGTCACTCATCATTTGCCCCTCACTATTCATACACCATCCGCGCGTCGACGTGTTTGAGGAAGGGTACACGACTCCCTTGAAATTTTCAAGCCATAACAAGCTATGAGGAAACATCTTTTCCTCCATCTCCGACATCTATTAGGTTAAAGGAGTGAAGATAAAGAAATATAAAATGTGACAAGCACTTCATGTAAATTTGATTTTTCTCTCCATATTTAACACAAACTCGGTAGTCCAGTGTTTAAAAAACGCTGTCATCGATTACAGAAGCTAACTTCAGGGTAGCAACGATACAAGAAAACTACATCCACGCCATAGTTTTTTCCAAACGTCTTTTCCAAAATAAGATAAATTCTTCACATACAGGCTTTTAAGAATTTGCAATGGAGGTTGAGTATGAAAATAATTCGGTCAATAATTAAAACCAAATGAAAAAAGAAATGTTTACGTTCATTTTTCTTCCACTCATCTACACGCAGAGATTTGTGAGAACTACAACGAGATGAAAATCGAACCCAGGTTCTCCTGCAATCTTCCACATATCGAGCCTAAATGGAAATAACGTTCAGTTGTGGAAGGCGAACGGATGGTGTGACCTCTGCGATCAAAGTAAGTACTGACTGTAGATATCACAAACATCGTCATTATTAACATGTTCTTCCAAGAACAAGATCAAACATCAATGATGGGTTTGCTCAATAGAGAGCATACATACGTTTTTGGGCAATTGATGAGTTTCTTAATAATGAACGAAGCATTTGAAACGTCTAAGACGAGTAAAAGAATAGAGATATCGGAGCTAGGGCATAACGAAATCCTAGCTCATTTTCTCACTCGCTTTATTTCATAGTATAAAACTCCACAACAAATTCACATTTTTGCTCAGCGGGAAAAGTAAGACTATCTGGAAGCAAGTCGAAGAAAATTATATATTCAAGTATTTTTTAAATGTATTGTAGTCATTCAAACTAATTTGCAAAATTTAGAGCATACCACAAAGCTATTTTGTGCGTCTATCTCAATTCCGATTTTTTTTTCACTTCACCTCATGAGGAGGTTTTTATCATTATTTTACAAGGTGATGGAAATTCAATACTTCGGAACTCGTCCGTTCAGTTCGAGGGGAAATATTGCTTTTCAATAGCATGTCCTGCCAAACATACCATCCGAATTCGCTTCTCTGAAGGGTGGTTATTCTTGCAGTTATTACACAGCGTCGAAGAACACGGGGCGCTAGTAATCAATAAATCTATACGTACCATCTTTAGCGTATCATCCATAAAACCAAACCCTTCCAGTAGGTATTAAAATCTTTTAAATATTTGCTAGTATTGGTAAAGCGTTAGCGGATATTTAAAATCAGTTTATTCTTTTATTTGGCGAGGGTTTTCAAACGAATAGTGGTCATCCTCAGACCCTAAAAATTTCGGAATGTGGAGTCGGAGGCAATTGCACTACCCCCCTCCCCTAAAAAAATAACAAGTAAGAGAGAAATTAACGAAGACGAGACAGCAAATCAGTACCGTATATTTACTCAGATAAGACGAGGTATAAATTTTCCTCAATGTTTTTATAGTATTAGCATACATTTGTCTTATAGGACGACCCCCAAACTCAAAGGCCTATGAATCCAAACGGTGTGAGATTTCTAACGCTATCGATGGCACTGAGGCCGATTTGTTGCGGAATGCTGATGACGAAGAGGAGATCGACTCCCCAACCTGGCCCGGATTTTTCTCCGCTCTTCTTTCAGGTAGAGGCGGATTCTTATAAAGACTCGTCTAGGCTCTTGCCTAGGGGCGGCATCTATTGAAACAATTATTCGCGAATTTAGGGTAATTTAATAGTTACGATTTATCAACAATACTTTCCGATGGTTTATAGTTTGATAATAATAAGTGCTTCTAAAATGACTTTTTTGTGTTTTATTAAATACAATATTTGTAGGTATTATGTTAATACTACAACACGTGCCGAACTATTTTTATCGCTAGGGGTATGTTGAAATATTAGGGTTCTCGATCGTAATTGAAGGGATGGTCCCTTGCTTGCTCCCGGAGATTAAATTAGTTTATTATCCTTCACGTGGTCATACGCAGTTTGTAACTGCTCTTTTTGACAATAAAGTTTACGAATATTTAGGTACAGAATAGCGGAACAGTCGAGTTGCGCATCTGGAAAGTGGAATGCAAGGATTATCCCCGCTAATAGGGTCGAGTTGCACACACTGGTTGCTCGAAGAGCCCTGTTGAGTCTTTCCTCATTCTTTTCCTCCACCAGCGCAGGTAAGGATTGGGAGACAATAGCCTTTCACGGAGTCATTGCAAGACGCTCAGTAAGTCATACCGCTTTTTAATATTTGATACTTATTTTTGTTTTAAACAATCTATTGGAATATGCTTTAAATTTCATGAAAAAATAGTCCAAACTCGACCACATTGCGATAAATCATAAAATACTTATTGATTAATCTATGCATACACACTGGCAGTAATACATACTTTCAAGGAGTAAAATACAATTTATTATTTTAATCGCAATGGTAAATTAAATTGATACATGACGTCTATGAACTTATTTATTACGTGTACAATAATTTGATAAGTTCGTTATTTCTTTATAAAACAAATTTATTTTACATCGTGATTGCTTATCGATGCCAAAACGTTTGTTTGATGTATAACAGTGATCGCCCCAATTCGGCATCGTATTACCTCCTAATGCTATTAAATGATGTCGATGTTTTTTTTCATTTCAAAGATAATTTTTATATATTAAAATACCGAGGAGCCAGATTTTAATTTAAGCCTCTCATTTTTTAAATAAAGTTTCTAATTTTAATTTTTCTCCACGAGAAATGCATTGAAAATGTGTTCAGAGTCTGAAAAAGTATGAAAAACTGGAAAAGTCAGGTAATTTTATTTTTATTTGGTTACCTGAAGTAACGTAACTAAGATTTTTTAATTTCGTATCTAAATTATCAAAACAAGCTATAAGAGAGAGTGAATTTAATTTTGACTTAGTGAATGTTATAAATGAATAAATAATCTTTAAAACTACTGTGTAACAGCAAAGCATCAATACCATTTAACTAGAATATCTTATGAAATTTCTTTCAAGTACTTGGAGTAAGGTGTACGTTTCGACATTTAAAAAATATATAGAACTATTTTATTTTTCAGCAACGAAAAATTAAGTTATTTTAACTTTAAATGATACAATTTTGCGGACAAATTCATAAGTTTCAGCAAAACTAAATATTCTAATAAGTTTTTTATCAACGTAAATTTGCTAATGAACCCATAACATACAATCGTTGCACAACCTTGCGTCGATTCTTTTCAATTTTTATTGGAATATTTATTATGACTATAACTAATACTTTTCGCTGATGAAACTAACAATTTGTTTGTCTCAGAAAATCTATATTGGAAAACAACGAAACGTAAGAAAACAGCCGCACAGCTGACATTCAACAGTTATCGTTGAATCCATTAAAAATTTATTTACTGTTCTCAAAGTTGAGAAATAATCTAAATATAACTGAATAATAGTGGAGATTAAGAGAGGTAATCATTACGCGACGCCCTTTGTAATGGCAAGATACCACGTGCTGCCGTTTTACGAACGATAATAAATTCAACAAAACAATTTCATCATATTCAGACTATTTTTTTGGTTAAACATAGTTTGTAACAGTTTTGAACA
This sequence comes from Laupala kohalensis, assembly GCA_002313205.1. Classification (NCBI taxonomy): domain Eukaryota; kingdom Metazoa; phylum Arthropoda; class Insecta; order Orthoptera; family Trigonidiidae; genus Laupala; species Laupala kohalensis. Next base: position 639,620 of record NNCF01128644.1, on the reverse strand, counting down.
TAGTTTTAACATAGTGGGCACAATCCTCATCAGGCGAATAACAAGTTTTAAATTAAAAACAAAAACAAAAATTTCTCAAAATTGTCTGGAAAATGATGAAATTATTTTAGTGAATAAGTAATCAGACGAACTATTCTCTATAATATAATAATATCTCTTTTAACGGTGTCGGATAATATTTTTTCAAAGTTCACGAAAGTATTTATCTAACAGAAACATTAAAAAATCTCATACCGTAATGTAATCTAAATAAATATAAATCTGGTTTCTTAACTGAAAAAAAAATGAATTAAATAAATGTGTTATAATGCTCTTGCTGTAGCTTTTGGGGTGACAAAGAATGGCCGGTGGCCCCACAGTTGTCTGCGAAGAGAAGGAAAATAACGCAGGAGCTGACCATGGTGTGCAACTCGACACTGACTTCCCGCGAGACCCTTATAATCCTCTTGGACATTTCTTGACCATGGTGCACAACTGCACCGTACCGACAGAATGGGACCCATAAGTCGAGCTTCTCAACAACGAAAGTGAGGATATACTTGAGGATCTATTCCTTCAGATATAAATTTTGATGTGTTTTTTTTTATATTCCTAGAAGACGACCCCAGATTTAGGAAGTCTTATGATTCTTATATATACGGTAGATATTCTTGTAAATATTACTCTTAAAGAAAAAAGGTACGACGTCAGAATTATTCAAACTGTATACAAATTATAATCATTAAGAAAAAAGGAAGGCAAAGAAAGAGAAACCGTTCCATCCTTATTACAATGCGGACGACTTCATTCACATCAATCTTATCTCCTCACTTAAACACGTCATCGGAGTCAAAATAAGAGCTAACTAAACTCCTATTCAAGATGATTTCCAACTCGTTTAGATATTTCACTGCGAAATGATTAAGAATCAAAGGAGGCCTCAAGTGTCGACGGGGAGGCGGCCGCCCGGAGCGAGCAGGGATCGCGAGGTCCGCGGGAGGTAGACGAGTATATAACGACGGCGGCCATTAAAGAGGCCGTAAAGGATGAAATGCAGCGGCTGCAGAAATGCCCTCCCCGCCCCGTCGCGCCCTGCTGCCCTTCGCGGCGTCCGTCGGTCACACGGGGCTGCCTCGGCGCACTGACCCGTGCCGCAGACCTCGCGCAAACGAACACCAAGGGTTAATTATATTTGTTTTGGTTTTATTCGTAACGAGCTGAGTTCCCGCGACTTCACTCGCGACAGGGTTTGACGATTTTCGTAAATCATCCCTTTTCTTAAGCGGGTATTACAGGGTCATATTTCTATGTCATATCTGTGATCAAAGATATGATCAAAGGTTCTCTCAATGAGAACCTATGTCATAGATATATGATCATAGTTGACCTATGTTCAACGGTTTTGTATTACACGGTCATATTTTTGATCACATACTTTCGATCATAGGTATATGACATACAAATATGACTGAGTAATACCGGTCTCAGTCATTAAAAAATGTCGTTAGAGTCGCGAATCAAAGCACTCACCTATACTAATAAAAGTGAATTATTTCAAACGTCTGGGGCATGGAAAAAGTAATCTATGAAATTAATTGAAATTTCAATGGACACTTCTTAAAGTTATTGCAATAAAAATGCAAAGTATGGTTAATAGTACACATATTAAAATACTAAGCATTAAAACTACTTTTTAAGGAATAAAAAAATTTACGACTTAATTTTTCAGGCTTGAAATAACACACATTTGCTGATGATAATGAAAGCATGGCGAAACAAATAAATAAATAAAAATGACCCCTTAGTTTTATTCGTCGGGTTTTATTTTGCCAAACCCCATCCCCTACCGGCCCGATCGATCGATCGATCGATCGATCGACCGAAACGCCCGCAAGCTATGATAAGTCGGACAGCGCAGAACTAGTTAATATTTAGATTTCGAAGTAAGTTATAAACCTGCTTCGCTTTTTCCTCCAACCACGCGTACTGTTCGTTTGTTGCTGGCCGCTAAAAAAATTTACGTTTACTCTTCCGAAAATTGAAATTTACCTTTTATAGCTGAATAATATCTGGAACATCGTCTCATTTTGGGTAACCAAGTTTTCCTTTGGTGAGAGTGGGCATCAGATGTGTCTTGGTCTACAAGCTTCTATGTTAGCCATTAGCTCATGCCCACGTCGATGAGTGCAAAGAGTGCATACGTAAACGTCCAGGAACTTGTTAGAAATGCTTTGAAAAGGCACTAAACAAACAAGGCTTTCTGAGTGGTGCTCGTCGGGGCGGCGTTTATGCGGGAGCGCAATTTACATTTTTACTCGAGAATGGCGACTTATATGAAGATGCGTCCAAAGAATATGTAACTTCTGCTAAAGTAATGTCAAACGTACGAGTAAAAATTTCAGTACAAATATCGAACGCAGGTATGAAATTTGCAGCTCGCGTGAATTACATGGAAGAAAAGATGCACTACTCATTAATACGAATTGGAATGACAAATTTTAATATAAGGAGGAAGCAACTTTTACAACTTTACAAGGGAGAAATTGTACCCAAGTTCAACTTACGGTGGCGAATCGTGGTCACGTGTGCAGCGGAACGTCGTACAAAGAAGAAAAATTGAGGAGTTAAAACGGCTATGCCCATTGCGGAGGAGTGGGACATACAGGACGGTGTCTGGGGATGCACCCAACGTTTTGGAGGGAGTATTCCCCATAGAATTGTGTGCATACAAAAATGTGTTGCGGACAATTTTGCGACGAGAAAGCGGTATATTATTAGGCGGAAAAAAAATATCGATCGTGGAGAAGGATTGGAAGAGAAAGATAACGAAAATACTTTTGAAAGCAAGGCAAATTCGATTGAAAGTGTCGGAGAAAGGGAGAAAAACATATGAGTTCATTCAAGATGTGATGTATGCAGAAAAGGTGAAAAAGTGATTTCATCCGGGATCAGCTGTAGTAGAATTTTTAACAAATCTCATGGGGATACCAATGAATACAGGAAGAGATTCCATTTATAAGACGGTGATATGTGTAAATGTAGAACAGGCGAGAACACATGTTCTGAGATTGTATATTATTTGGAGAAGAAAGATCAAACTATCTTCAAAAACCGTGAAATAAAAAGGTTACGTCAGAAATGAGTTTCAAAATAATAGCAACAAAAGAGAAATTCAAGTTTTTTCGAGACTATATCGACAGTATTACAGAAATTAAAAATTGACTTGTTTCAATAATGTTTAGGAAACTGTAGTTATTGTATTTATTATTTAAATACAAATGTATTTAAATAATACCATTATTTTGATATAAATTTCTACGGAATCAACAATAAAAGATATTACATGCGAAATTCTCACCATTGGTCATTCCATATAGAAACACTAGTGTCTGCATGTAACATGATAGACGTTTCGAATAAATTTAAAATGGCGGACAATAACATGAGACCCACACATTCGTATTGGACCGAAAGATGTGACTCGGCACTACGCACCCATTCAGTCCGCCGCTCTATGTAATGCAGATGGCAAGGTTATCTGTTTCAGTGGCCACATATAGAGCGCATAAAGATGTCACTTTTTCACAGTTCCTGACCTCTCAATGCGACCGTGACAAGCTGAATAGGAATGCGATCGCGGTCACTGTCACTCGCAGACAGTTTGTCCCAAATGTCCGTGCTCAGAAACGTCCTCGTTATACTTTGAATAATTTGGGACAACCTCCATTGAACCCCGCAACGAATCCAATTCATATCGAGTATGACATATTTAGAAGTCAAGTGAACTACGATGAAGAAGTCTAATAATATCTAAATGACCGAGGTTTCCTCATAAGGCAATGATGTGTACTTTGTAACTAAATAGAAAAATGTTAAATTAATAATAAAAATATAAAAACACTTATGATCTTGACTACTCAGTATAATTGAAATTGTATCAAGAGGGCTAGGTCCATAAAAGCAACTTCTTAATAACTTGCCAACGTTTCGGTCTTTATTTAAAACCAACTTTATGTACATATGCAGACAGAATCCGTTTTTTTTCCTCTCCTTGTTAATTTTTCATCATGGTGGTATACAGTGGTGTGATGTGCTGGGAGGAATACCGCAGCGTGATGAAGTTTCTTCCATGAAGTGTTTATAATAAATTAACAAGCCCTGAAATATTTTTAAATAAAGACAGAAACGTTGGCAAGGTATTAAGAAGTTGCTTTTATTGTCCAGCCCTCATGATACTAATATAATTATATTGAGTGGTCAAGATCCATATCATATAAAAACACTTTCAATTATTACGAGGCTCAGCATTGCAAAAATATTAATTTAATATAACTATTTTCAATCCTACTCGGAACTATGTTAAATAGATTTCATTCCTTAAACGAACTCAAAAATGTTCAAGTCGTTTACGAGAAAAAAAATACTGAAATAATTCTACAAGTAATTATTGCTCAATGAATATTCCAAAATAAAGTAAAATAGTTATGAATTTACGAAGAATTCCGAATTCACTCTGTAACTATATTAAGATTTAAATAATATTTTATAATGATACGTATTTCCAAATTTTTCATTGAATTGGTGATATGTAACTTAAAATTTCTGGGTAATGCTTCAGAAGCAGAAGGCGAGTTTTAGTAGAGAAAATTCTTTGAAGCTGCGAACTTGTTCGACACATCAAAATCAGAGTACGTTGCTCTGCAATACACGCAGTCTTTGTTCATCATTTACCAATTTAGTTTAATTATAATGAAATTAATAATTATTAACATATACAAAAAATTACGTTTATCAATTATAATATATATTTATAACAAATTATACATTATACCTATCATACATTATAATCATCTATTATTATTATTATTATTATGAATCATTGAAAATAAAGAAATAGTATTTTAACAATAAAAATCATCCAGATAAACTGGAGATTCAGATAAACAAGATTCTATTGTATAAGAACGTTTACTCACCTAACAGTGCAATTCAATGTGGAGGAGTAGAGTAATGAACAAGTCGTCTCACCTACAACAACAAAAAAACAGCAAAATGCTAGTTCATTAAAATATTTAACAGAATATCACTTGCTTAATACATAGAAACAAATAAAATCACTAATTACGAGTCAAAAGTTCAAAGTATTTAACCATTGGTATAAATCAATAACAACACTGGCGTTGATCGCGTGTAATATTCTGCATCCTCATCATTACTATTACACACATTAATTTTTTTTTCAATGAACACAAACATATCTCATCATGATTTGAATCATATTTCTTCAGCTTTATGCAAAATAAAGATTATTATTATCACGACTATTGCAGAATTAGAAGATGAAAGTATTGTTATGGTCGTTAGTGAATTATTTTATGTGAGAATGAGTTTCTTCAATGTGTTATTTCCAATTGTATATTTTGTTACGCAAAATACATGCATATAAAATTACCTCGTTTTCGTATTTTCAATTTTTATTTTCTCTCTCAATTTTTATACAAGGGTTATAACAATAATTACTTCTTAAAACAATATATGTAATATATTATTTTATAAAATGGTAGAATTGTTGTTGAACATTTACAGAGTACACTGCGTCAAATTTAATTTCTATTCGTCAAGCATTAAATTGTTTTCAAATAATTACTCTCTTAACTTAATTAAATCAAAACTTAAATTTGTCAAATGCTAGCTGATTACCCGGCGTTTCTCGGAATTTATTTACTTTTTAGACCAAGGTCGAATTTTCGCTTCCGAGAAACGACGCAACGGTGCCATTGCGGCTGCACCATTTCATTAAAACGCTTTTAAAATCTAACCATTCATCGAAATTTTACGATTTAAAGATGTATTTAGTCTTTATCAAATGCACGAAAGAGAGAAAATATTAAATTTGACGGTTTTTGATTTTTTCCTTCTTAAATTATTCTCTTATATTGAGGTATTTTAACATTCCTATTTTTGATAGCGTTTTTTCGATAATGTAGGTAAACCTTTGTTGATAGACATATGATGTCACCGACTTTTTTGTAGAACTCTTTGAGGCGAACAATATTGCAATTCTTAGTAATCACTTATCTCTAACCTTTTAGAAAGCGTAAGCCTCTTATTTCCTCTTTTTTTTCCCCGATTTCATCGACATTTATGGTCAAAATCATTATCTATCTTTATTTTCACGCATTATCAAAAGAAAAATTAGTCTATGTTCATCCAGGGCATCTTAATTATATCCTTGCCAAATTTCATCACGATCCGTTCAGTGGTTTCATCGTGATTAAGTAACAAAGAGACAGACACGCTTTCGCGTTACAGATTTATATATTAGGATGAAGGATTCTAAAAATTCTACAAGGATTCTAAAAATCGCAATAGTCTTTATGCGTATTATTAATTTACAGATAAAAATAAAATATTTAAAACAGCTTTTTTAATTAAATGACCCACTGACCTGATTCAAGAATTAATTAAAAAAAACATTTTTAAGCACCCTTTTTGATTTATTAACACAAATATTAATTTACCTTCTTCTTAATTGCCTTCTACGAAAACTCAAGTAACATTTCTGTCCTTTTCAGATATGAGGTTTTGAATTTAATTTGTCTTTTGCTCTGCAATCCTTCGCCTTCCTCTGCATGTCAGTCACGTCAGAATCACACCTCGAGATTCTTTACACAGAAAGGTTTGAAAAATGATAAACTTCAACAAAATTAAAATAGAAGAATTATTTTCCGTTAAATATCGGAAGGCAGTTGAATACCTCCCTCACTTTGTCACCCCTTCTTCGTTCCGAGACGTCTTGACCCGGAGATGCTCCCCGACTCATCACTTTTCACTCACACCAACACCCTTATCGACCGGAATGATTTACCTACTGGATAATTCTTATTGCAAATTATTTTTTAAACCAGGAAGTAAAAGAAAAAATAACAATGAAAGTACTAAACAACCATTTTCAAGTATTCTATATTGATGTTGACAACAGTAGTGTAGAAAAATTATTCCTCCTTCGTAATTCCTACGGGATAAAAAAAAGAGAACTTTAGAAATGGGAATCTGCTGTATGGCTATATACCGCATTACAAATAATATCTCATCGACAAAAGGGACACGAAAGAGACGAGAAATTGAATCCGCGTGCTTAATGATGTTTTCCACTTCTGCAATATTGAGTTACTCGTCGTTCGCGAGTGGGTTATATCATGTCGCGTCGCAATCGTAACGCGTGGAAAGAGCTACTGCCACCATCCAAACAGTGGGAGAGGAGTTGCACCAAGGGGTGGTGAGGGGAGAACCAATCACGTCGCTCGGATCTCTGCGACGCAATTCCCAGAGGACACTCCAATGACTTCTCCGGTCACGCGAAAGATTATTCCCTTGTTTATTGATACTTTTTTAGACATTTCTTTGCAATGGAAATTAGTTCATTATCCTCCACGAGATATTACGCAGTTCTTAATTGCTTTTCTGAGAATAAATTATTATTATATGGAAACTTAATTGTAGTCGGTCATTGTTACAGTGCAGTCGCTTGATTTGCAACCACGACCTTTGGGTGACAGGGAGTTACCATTATAAAATATTGACTCATTTTCGAAATAAAAGTATCTCTTGTTCTAGTTCGTATGTGTATAGAAATGATCTACATGAAAGATGAACGAATTTTAGCTTATTGTATCGTACGTTGACCGATAAATACACGGAAATATTCGTGGCTAGGATAGTAGCAATAGATTTTTAAATTATTTATTTATAGATAATATCCATCGGTCAGCCTTGCGTCTCCACAAAATGAATGAATAGTGATCCACGAGAAATACACGACACATCTCACGGACTATTTAATGATTCAGATGAAGTATATAAACCACCAGCGGAATAAATCAGTGAAAGAAAGATCTCTATGAACATCTGACGTCGGAAAATCGGAAAAAGAAAACATGCATGGGGAATCCAGCAACAGACTCGAGCGCGAAAAATTTTGTTAATCCAGGCTTCAATAAAATCAGACACAACATACCTTCCAACGAGCGTCAAGGCTCGAAAGTATTCACCAAACTGTAATTGTCAAATTGATCTAAAACTCGCAACTAAATCCACTCCTCCTGCTAATCCTAGGAACGACACAAGGATCCTGCCTTAGGGCGCTTGATCGGAATTGATGGGATGGTCCCTTGCTTGCTTCCGGAGAGTAAATTAGTTTATTGTCCTCCACGTGGTCATACGCAGTTTGTACTGTTTTTTTGACAATAAATGTATTATTATTATTATAAATGTCCTTAATCGTACTGTAATGGCGCGGTCTCCTTTGCTATTTCCTTCACAGCGTAGAAGGATCCATCTCTTTGTAGCATTAGCATCTCCAACCAACTCCGATTCCCCAGAAACCCTTGCTGGAATTGAGGAGAGAAGATTTCCTAGTGTCTGACGAGGGATTCGCAATCAGACCTTCCTATCCGTGTGTGAAGACGCACATCTAATCACGTGGTGTATTATGACTTCTAACTCGTAACTGTTCATTTGCAGAGCCCAGTTGACAGTACTCACAAGTACCATAAATTTTTTACGAGTATTTATTTGCAAATTTAAACACATATTGCCTTTCTAACTGATTGGTTCATTAGTGACCCGTTCTCCAATACTGTTAAGTAGTTTCGGTTCGTTAGCAACATTTTTTTTCCCTTTTGCCTTCCGTCGTGAGTACGTCATGGATTGGATGATGGACTATTCGCGTTATTTGTCATTTCGAAAAAAGATTCTGACGTAAAATTTTTAAAAATTGTTCTTCATGCCGGTAAGAGATTCATGCTTCAAGAGATCATAGCTCCATGATTCAACGGACACGTGAAGACAAGATTTTAATGTATAAGTAAAACTCATTACACCTGAGATAATGATATTTATTCCTCGCGCGTTTACAGTTAAAAAAAAACACACACACACAATTCGGAACTCACACTGCCACATATTTACCTCAACCAAGGGTTCAAAATTCACAGGTGCAATCCAGGATTAAAAGAAAGAAAACACTTTATTTGAAACTGTCATCAAAGTTTGACTTGTTCACACTGAGGATATTCTTAACAGTAACCACTAAGGAGTGTGGGGGATAGCCTTGATATTGCATAGTGCTACTTCTTATAGGGTATGTTCAATTGCTTTTAACTTTATAGTCCTCGCAGCGAAAGAAAGATAGCGAGATGTAACCAATGGAGCGAAAGCATGGTGTGGTCATGTGTCTGCTGAGCTCCACCCATTCCAGGTTGCATGCCACGGCACCCGCACAAAAGCTGTTCTAAATCGTTGAAAAGCTATATTCAGGCACTGTTCTTACAGCCAAAGGTTACACACCAATTCCTATGTCCATCACAGTGGGCTTACTGCCGTTTTAAGAATCGGCTGATGTAGGCCCAAACTCACTGAGATTCCGTTGATACGCGTAAAACGCCCCCACGTCGAGTCGGCAACTCGCAATTCTGGCATTCTGGCATGATCTTTCGACTCCTTGCTCATTCCTTTTCTTTCGCTGCCACCACTACAGTTTGTCGCGGTCAACCCAAATCTATGACAGCACGGGGTATTGAAGACCGAACAATTAAATATGTGCATCAAATTTTGACGCCAAAAATTTGCGAAAAGCTACAAAACTTTTCCTAACGCAGGGGGAGGTAGGGCTAGAGTTACGTAACTACGTAGGATGGGTACAATGCATCGTCACAATTTAAAGCGAGGTTTACATCTAAGTGGTTTAGAAAAGCCAACCGTACCCTATGTCATTATCTTTCCCTCTCTAAAACCACAACTTCTTTCTCTGGTCTTTTCTCGCGATAACATACTCCGCTCGCGTCCGCGTCGCCGAAGCCAAGAGGTCAGATTCGATTCCCGGCGCCAGTGCTTGCGCATTGCGATCGTCGCATGATGACGCTGGAGGATAAACAGAGGAAGGGGAGACGCCACCAATGAATAACAATGCAAAGACCGAGATTACGCTGCGGCGTCACGTTTTCATACGAAACAGATTGATGTCTCACATCCAACGATGCCGTCCGGGAATGTCATATTGTTCTCTTATTCGGGAACAAATTCAGAGACGCACATAAAAGAAAACTATCATTCAATGAAAAGGCATTGTAATGAATTCGATATAACCCCTAAAAAGATAGAGAATCATTCTCAAAGCATATTATTAAAAATTCACAGAACAAAATTTAAAAATGTAATAAAACGTTTTAAATAAATAATTCACAACTTCCTAATTGTGTAGTCGTTTGCGGCAAATTGAAACGGCTTAGTACAGAAAAAATTTGCCACCCTTTCTGGTCCTATGAGGAAATTTTTACCCACTATTAGAAAAGTTAATTGGGAAAAAAATCCTTCATTCGTTCCGCCGTATTACCCATTTCCCACACTGACCCCGTGGAAATCAGAATCTACTATTCATACCACTATTTTTTATTTTCTCGTTGCGCCCACGCCGGTATCGTGTCAGAGCGTACCTTGTCAACATTAAATGTGAAACCGAACTCATAATCCTTTTTTGGAATTATGTCTTCTTGCCCTACTAACATTCTCCTGTCATTTATTCTTCTCCATATCGTCCGGATCCGCTTCACTTCTTCTTTCACCACGTCATTTTAGCCCCTCCGTTGGCTACGGTTTTAGCACTCTTGCTCACCACCAAGTCACTCCGGGTTCAGATGGTTGGGCAGAAAAAAATTGTAGCTATTCACTTTAATGTCCCGGTTCATATAGCTGTGACTACTGAAAAGCAAACCCTCCTTCTTCTATCCACCTCCTACTACTCATAGTATTACTAACTACTCCTACTAACACATCCACGTCGACCAAGTAGTTGGTACACCTACTAACAATAGCCCTACCAGCCTACCTCCTATCATCCCATGTAGATATAAGCTTCAATAGCACGCTACATTTCCATTTACAAATACTACAATAAAAAATCTATCACTTTGTTCTCGATTTATTTATTCCCTTCCGACCAGCTATTGGTATATCTTGTGTGCAACTGTCAGTGGAAATGAAGATATTCCATGGAAACTGTTTGTTGTAACTTGTTCTTGAGGTACGTGAACGCCATTCCGTCGTGAGCCAAAGTAGCAGCCTTCCTCATCACGCAGCGCCAGTCGTCCGCCGTCGCGTCGCGCTGCTCTGCAGTTTCCGCATGACAAATGAACAACAGCGGAGGGGGACAACGAACGGCTTCCTTCAATTGGACAGGAACGCCGAGTACCACGAGTCGCTGCCAGCGAGCGATACGGACGAATTGGTTGATTGGTGCACTGGCGCCGACTTAGAAAAAATAACATTGTCTGGAGGGGCGGGGAGGGGGAGGGAGGCCACGAAGTCTAAAGGGTCCAAGTTAACTTCACTCTGCAACCACGATTTAGCTCCCCCACCTTTCGTTTTTGGCTACCATGACTGACTAATAACATTTTCACCAGTTTGATAATTATTGAATTACTTTTACGCGGTCAACATGTCGCTCTAGGACTGCAATAGTGGCACAATTCAATAAACATTCGGAGATGCCCCAGTATTGCCGGTGGAAAGAACGTATTCTTTCACATTGAGCTTAGTCAAAAAATCGTATTTTTTTAGTTATACCACTATTGCAGCCCATGAGCAATATATGGTTAACATTTTCTTAGTAAGGTAATATTCTATTAAACTTTCATGCCACAATAACGCGTCATTATTTTTTCTTCGAGCAAGTAGCTTCGCATTTGATTTAGTCGCTTTCTGCGACAATCCTTCGCATTGTTCTTCAGTTTAGAACGTAATAAATTTTAAAACGTCACAATTATGAAAATTATCAGTTACTTATATTTCTAACGCTAATTAGAGACTGGAGAAGTTTATTGAACATATAAATCAGTCTGATAAGCGAGATACCACAATTGTAACGTTCAAGCCGTGGTTGCAGAGATGGACTGACAAATGAGGTATTTTGAGTAAAGTTTGGTACAAGTGAAAAATTAAAAGAAACACAATGATAAAACAGCACAATGTAAAATCCGTGTATAATTCCTCTTAATTGGTTGGTAAGATAAGATGACTAATAGAGCGCAATACTGATATTCGTCCGACACACATTGATTTCAATATTTGAAAATTATATTGAATGACTTCAGTTTGTATATTGAGAGGGGGGAGGTTCATATCCTCCTTTGATGACACGGGAGGGTGTAGGCGAGCGGAGCTCCTCCAACCCTTATAAAGTCGGCGCCAGTGGCTGAGTTTGCACGCCCTCGAGTACTAAAACATCCACAAAAGAACTAATTACTTATAACAGATTCATGACGACAGATTAGGGGACTTGACGAGCTAATATGGTAAACTGATGAATAATAAATACGCAATCAAAAACCTTTTAAAAACTCGCAAGCGTCTCAACAAATTAAAAAAAGTATTCAATATTCCAACCAGAGAGACATTTGTTGAGACCAGCTGAAGATTCATACAAAGAATGACACAACCGCTTATCCTCGCCCAATCTATTCCACATAGCGTGTGCAAATTACAGTTGTAATAGGAGAAGAATGTCCTCGAGGGGAATCGAGGTGAAAATACGCCCCACGAAAGAAGAATAGGAAGGTAATATTATTTTGGCGTAGTTCCTCTGAGAACCACCAGATGGCATGTCACTGAAAGAACGACCCTCGATTGACCACGTGAAAATATTACTTTCATTAAAATTGTTTTAATATATTACGTAAATCTAGTACCCCTCAAATCTTTCCAATTATCCACAATACCAGTTACACTATATGTACTCAATATAGGTACGGGTTTTGAAAGTCATAAATAATCGTTCTCAGTTCTTCTACTAATACGACATCTGAACAAAATCTACATGGCAGTTGCAAATACTATGCCAATATAATCACACAGAGAAGCCGTTGGCGTTAGGCCCACATCTCAATCTTAGGGTACGATTATGTTGGAGCGACGATCAGCGATACAAGCAAAGAGAAGAGTGAAGCGGAGAAGCGAGCTCGTCATCGACATTTCGTCTACGCATGCGCGGATGCTCAAAACCTCTCACCGTGCGTTCAACTGATTGTTCAACATAACCCCACAAAATTTACTTGTCGAGTTAATGTCCGTAATCACAAATTCTATTGCGGTTTTAATCCTTTTTGCCCCACAACGTGACTCTTCGGTGGACGCAACTTTTATCAATTGCTCAATATCCATCGCACAACAATGTAATACAATCTCGAAGCCGCAAGAACAATGGCGAACCTAAAATCGATGAGAAGAAAACGTACCCAAGGTTGTTCGCGTTTGTCGTTGGTCGCAGCTCTGGTTGCAGTGCCGACATAAATGCCCTCATTTGTCATCACGTTTCTCTTCTCTTTCCTCTTATCACTGATCGTCGCTCCAACATAATCGTACCCTTACACTGTGGTACGCCTCATGTGAAATACGACCAGGCGTCCGTTGCAGAAGGGAGAACAGATGGAGAGCGAGAGAGCAAGTCAAGGGGTCAATGATGGGAATGGATGCATTAGAACATGTCTCTCGTCAGAGTAATGCAATCAGAATATGAAAGGTTCGAAGAGTAAACGTACTTCATACAAAGAAATCGAGCAGGTTTTGGTTTCGAACCAACTTTCTATCGGTTAATTTTTATACCTATACGTTATTTTCTTCTCCGATATTCGATTAGATCGTTATCACCTTCTAATTCACAGTGGACTGCGATTCACTAATTCAGAGATAACATAGTTTTACCAGAGTAATAAATGCTTGTAAAAAAAGTACACATCTCTGTCTGACTTTCATAACACTGATTGTGAGTGTTACGATTACAGTCATCGGAGCGAAAGAAACGTAACGAGATATAACCAATGGAGGGAAAGAGCGGTGTTGTCAAATGTCCGGCTAGTTGGGAGGGGGTGGCCTAGCTCCACCCATTCCACGGCATCCTCAGAAAGGCTGCTATAACCGGTGGAATAGCAAACTTCAAGCCCTCTCCTTTCAGCCAAGTTTAGAGATCAAGCGCTGTCCATCACAGTTGACATATCAATTACTGCCGGTTCTACAAATCGGTCAATGTAGACGTTAGCATCCAGACGTCAACTCACTATAATTCTGTCGCCACGAGTATTGCCCACGTGTCTACCGCGAGAGGAACAGTTGGTAATCTCGCAATCCTGTTTAGGTTGCTCGACTTCCACGTGGTCTAGACTCTTCCCCATTCCTATTCTTTCGCAGCGAGTATTGTACCTCCATATCAAGAACATTACAGTCCTATAGGGAAAACATTTTCTCGAAGTATTCGCGATATAAAGGTAAGCCGAAGAAGAAAGAGAGGGAAAACGGAAAGAAACGAAAGAGAAGAAGAAGAGAGCAACACGATACATCAAGACACGCGAGACATATAAAGAATGTTGGTTGGTAATAACATGGAATACAATTAAAAATCTTGACATGATCATGAAAATAGAAAGAAACAAATTCGAAGTGTTCGTGTATCTTCGAAATATTGATTATTACAGTAAAAAACTGCAAATTAATTTTGCATGTTTCACAAAACTGAACATCTACCTCACACTGATCATTTAATTTTAAATTATTCAATTCAATGAAGCATGTATTTAATTTGAACTGAAGAGATATAATAGGGGAAGCGACAGCTCATCTATTCACTAGCTAATTAACAACTCTGCTTCAACGCACATGAAAGATGCATCCAATTTCACATTTAAATAGGTAGTTCTGTCACACAGTAGCGAGATAAACATAAAGAGGGGAGTTCGTTTCAGCGCCGAGTACGTTATCAAACCGCGACGAATTTAATTACGTTTCATAGAGTGAGTATATGCCATGTCGTCCGTCTTCATTACAACAGTATCCATTCGAAATAATTTAAAAATAATATAACGTACAAAAAATATCAGGAATAAAGTAATGACCAGTAACGAAAATAAAGAATTAGTAATGAAGAACCTCAGAGATGGATTTTAATACATTTCAAAGGGGACTTCTAATTATTAGTAAACGTCACATTGATTTCATAAATTAAAAATTTATTTTTTTAAATCTCCTATTATAGAATTCACTCTTTCTTCTGGAAATTTGTTTAGCAAAAAATGAATAAAAGTGGATTATAAATAAACAATCAAAAATTATTTACAAGCGTTAACGCAAAACAATCAATCTTATGAAAAAGCAAGTCAAGAGCATTAAAGTCGTGACAAATCATTTCTAGAATTTTATTTGAACAAACGATGAGCCTGAGGCACCTGACTTATTCAAACTACGGAGTGAAGTATCACCATGTAAAATAAGACTTACAATAATCACATAACACTCTAAATATAAATATAATGTACTAGTGTCGCCGAGAATGACTAATGATACATTCATTATGATTTTGCTATTTATGAAACACGTGAGCTATCTCTGAAGGATTTTCATTAATCCCAACTTACGCTTTCAATAGGGATGTTTATTTTGCATTTAGACTAAATGATTTATAAAATAATTATTTAGGTCAAATAAAAAAAGAATTTTTAATTTTTTGTTATACTCGGTCTAAATGTAAAGAACAACATTCATATTGATAAAAAATAGATTGAAATTTGAAATTTAAGTTAAAATCTTTCGTAGTAACGCACGAGAATATCTAGAGGGTGGCATGAGACTAAAACACAAAGTAAAAACAAAGTATTTCAATTCGACAATTTCAGACGTTTTGAAGAAACAGAAAAGTAATAGTAACAGATGTGCTGAATCTTTGATTTCGAAGATAAGATACGTCGTAGTACTCCTACAGACTCTCACTGTCAGAAAGATCAAACAATATAAACAGCGAGGAGTGAGAAAGGTCTTTGACGCTGTATTGAAAGCTCATATGATAACGGTTACAGCCATATCCAACACCCAATGAGAAAGCTCCCGCTATGTCACGTACCTGATGTTTCCCGAGGTCACTCCTACAGTACTAACCGTTCAAAACATCTGAAACTCGATTCTTTTCAAAGGAAATGGTAACACCGTTACGTCTTCCACCATGGCGACACAAACTAAACGAGACATATCGAACAGGCGGAATTAAGGCGAACAAATTAAAATAAATGTTCTTCTCGTATCATTCGGTATAGTCAAGTAATTAGGTGTTTCTACCCGGAAAGATTTGAAGTAGTGTTTTTTTGCTTCAGTATGGTTTTGAGGGGACTGATTACTATTAAAGACTTTGTCCTCTCAAGAAAATCCGGGAAATATGAAGAGAGAAAAAAAAGACTCAAAAATACCCAAAAAGGGTGCTCCTTTTTTCGTTTTTGATTTATTATATGGAAACTGTGCGCTAAACAAAGAAAATATTTATATATAAAAATAAATCAGACAAAATTTACAATCCGTTCTTTCTCTTCTCACATGAAGTGCAGGTCCGGTAGATGGCATTGAATTTATGCTCCAAAATTTTGGTCATTTTTGTCTGAAATTTGTGGATACAATCTGAAACTTGACGCACCTTCGTGTATTTTAAGATGCTGATTACGAGTTTTGACTTTTCCGCCATCAAACCATCAAATAACTACGAAACACGTCAGGTTTTTTTCTAGTTTTTTTGTGCTTATTGCAGGAAACACGCATGTTTCGAAGGAAAATACTTATTTCAGCAAGAAACTAGAAAAAAAATCATGTAATCTATTCCTTCGCGTGTTTCCTGCAATAAGCGTAGTGCAATGTGTTTTGTCAGGCGAATATCTACACTTTAGAACATGTTGAAAATGTAAATTTTGCTGTATATGAATTCGATGCGCTGTTACGAAATTATTTGTCTGACAGAAAAGCGTAAGATATAATTAGTTGGAATTTTTTGCTGTTCCTTTCTGTAACTTTTTATAACTTTATAAGAAAAAATACGTGAATTCAACTTGCAGCCGTTAGAACAAATTGAAGTTAATTTTGTCTAGTTTATATTTACATACAATATTTTCTTCGTGTCGTGCACAGTTTGCATATAATGAATCAAAACGAAATAAGGAAGAGATTTTCTTGGAATTTTTTTCGTATTTCCTGAACTTTCTTGAGAGGATCAAGTTGAAATTTGTAATGAGCAACCTCAAAACCATACACGAGCAAAAAACGCCAGACTTCCCGGGTAGACCGTTTTTTTTAACACTGAATGACTGGACTAAATAAGGACTGATACAAAAGAAAAAAATGAGGTGTGAGAACCCAACTATTGTCTAATAACATCAAATGAAAACAAAATCTCTCATTTCTCAGTTCATAAAAAAAGCCAAAGTATATCTCATCACACTCATCTCATCACGTGGAACACGAAAGTGAAATAATGCAACTGCCACTCCATACTGGTACTGATATACCAATAAGCTTTTCCATTATCGTTTTTTAAATGTCTTTAGTTTGTGGTTATGCTAGTAAAAATACAAGAAAATGGAAATAAAAATATAGGAAAATAAGTCGGTGTATATTTAAAATATTCAAGTGGTTTAAATCGTGATATAGTCTGTAATATCAAGAAAGTGATTTGGTAAGTTTCCAACATCTGCCCTAATTTAAATCAAATTTTCATCAAGAGGGGATCTGCCACAGGGACCTATCTTGGAGAGCGTACACCCTTCTGGAGAAGTTGTAGGTAGCGAATAGAACTAGATAATTTAATGGCATCATTGAGAGTCAGCGACGGCGTGGGAGTTTTAGCCATTAATTAATTTATGTTTCCCATGCGTCCCGGAAGCAGTCCGCGGTGCGGGAATCGTTACACTTAACCCCAATTATTCGCCCGAGTGCGCGCGCCCGCCGTCAACTGTTGGACTGCATGCATGATGGAGGCCAGTCTTCATGACTGGATGGGGATTTAATTCCGATGAAATGCTGAAATTACTAAAAATTAACAGGATAAATAACCGTTCTAGACATCTCTCAATATACCACTCATTAGCAAAATCAAATCACCAAATTATGGAAGTTGATATTTTTCATTTCATGGAAAGTGATTTGAACCTAATGCAGCAATAAGTGCCCATGTATGCTCATTGGAATTTTAACAACTACACGAATAACATAAAACTCAAAGATAGTACGTAAGTGTTATAATAGAGCTCAAAAATAGATCATGTTCTTTATTATTATGATACATATGGACATGAACGTGGTACAGTTGTAAAAGTGATCAAGAATTTAGAATATACTACTGTAAGAAGAAATCGGCTTTAATACGGGGCAAAGAGAGGATTTTAAATATACAAAGATTATACTTCTCGAATAGAAGATATAAAAATATTTTGAAATTTGGAAATATGCAAAAGGGAAGGAAATTCGAAGGAAGAAATAAGGAAATGTGAAATTTAAAGACAAAAGAAAAAAGGAAAAATTTTAGACACTGTAAAAGAAATAACAGCTAACAATGTAATGAAAGTTAAGAAAAAGTAAATCGTAAAGCGGAAAGGTTATATATTTTTGCAGAGGTGAAGAAGCGGTCGAGAAAATAGTGACTCTTTCACAACCAAAGGAAGTAGAGAAAAGGATGAGAGAATCGAGACCTAACTTACGATCTTGAGACGGACAAGAGGATTCCGAGAGCAAGTTGTCGACCCACGATGTGTAGCGAATCCTCCGGTAGATAGCAGCAGACGAGCGCAAGCTAAACACAACACGAACAGACAGCGGATATGGGATTGGTGCCATTGGTTGGATCAATATGGAAGGGGACGCAACAGATTTGAAAAACGGCAGTGACGATTGCGGGGCAGCGGAATGTTGCGCCATAAAACAGGGGAAAATGATCGAGAACGTTCTGCGCCAATCGCATCGGAACCTGCACCACGGTCAATGCTCTACATCCACACAAGCGTAGATTGCACAGAGGAATAATACGAACTCTAAAATAGCACTGGAATAGCGCTACGCGTAAATACTCGGATCTGCGTACTTGCGTGATTGCATGAAGTGGACATTGAATTGAAATTACCTGTCCTGTGGAACTATTTTACAAACTTTGTCATTGCAGCGTTTCTTATTTTTGTTATTATTTAATGACACGTGCACATTGAAAGACATTACATGACATATCTTTACATCTTCAAACTATACGTTTCTTCGTGATTCTTCTTTGTTGTCCTTCACTCTGAACCGTTCTTTCATTCTTCCACTCAACTCCCGCCTCTCTTCACAATTCATATCATCTTCAGTCCTTTTATCTGCCATATCTTTTCTACGTATTCAGCAAATACTTATGATTATTTTCGTGTTATTTTAATATCATTAATAAACACTATTTTCCGAATAATCTATAGTACGATAATAATACGTAATTGTGTCGTACATTTTTTGTCTAAAACACCAATTTGTTTATATTCTCTTGATATTATAATACATAGTTAACTTTTTACCTTATCTAGGAATTTTTGCTGAAATTTTTCAATCCGCCTCTGCCTTATAGCCCTTGATCGGAATTGATTGGATGGTCCCTTGCTTACTTCCGGAGAGTAAATTCGTTAATTGTCTTCCACGTGGTCATATGCAGTTTGTAACTGCTTTTTTGTCATTAAATTTATTATTATTTACTTCATATTTCCCTTTTGTGTCTATTAAAGTATGGCTCGTTTGTATTTGAATGAGGTCCTGTCTTTTCATCACTTTAACGTAACGCGCTCTCTCCAGCCCATACAGCTCAATAGACGGTCAATTATCTCCTCATTGTTATTATATACATATGCCCCATCTTCAATAATTGAATCTCATCAAATTGATATCTTCATGTGCTGGTATGAGCTGGTATAGTGCGGATGAAAGTATTTTCCAGGGAGCTTATTGCTAAAATTCATATTTCTTCCCTTCACATTTTTCTGGTACCTCTCAGTTGTTGCAGTTCATTATCGCAATGATCCGTACCGCCACAAGGAGGTGTGCGCTTATCTAATGTCATATCCTGCATCTCTAATTAATCCCACTTCATGAACACAGTTCTCAAATATTACATATGATTACATATTTTATTATACCTCATTAGTCTTTTCGCCCGTGCCAGCTAGCCCTCTTGCAAGATGCGGGTAACAAAAACCCAGCTGAAATCCGGCAATCCAACATCTCTCCTTCCCAATTCATTCTCCCAAATAATGTAGTTGTGTGGCAGATCTGATTGCATGAACCTCACCCAATATAATAAGACATGAAATAAACATTCAGTATAAATAATTTAGGAATTTTCTATGACCAATCGAATTTGTCTTATGGCCGATTGAATAAACTTTAGTTTGTTCGTTTCCTCGTAGCACTGTTTCTATTCTAGTGCGACAAACTGATTATCGCAATTAGACAATCAGAAACGTAACTAAATGTTTTAAAGAACTAATCTACATCTACACTTACCTTAAAGTATTATTTGTATATCAATCAGGTATAATTTTTTATTCATGGGAAAACTGTCTGTACGAAGATCGCCATTATTGAAAATTCAGGAACACATTTCCAATCAATTAGTGCCGTATAGTTGTAGTTGTTATTAATATAGCTATAGCTATAGCTGCAGTTGTAATTATGAGTTGATTATACTGTGTTGAGAGCAAAACCAATAATATTCGGAAGCATCAGATACCCGTGAAACTTTAATTTTCACTTTGATTCTCAAACACAAACAAAATGCGACCAGCTGTCCTGTCCACCCTCCATCATTAGCCACATGTAGATAAGCTTCAATAGCACGCTACATTTCCCATTTTTTAAATACTACAATAATAGAAAAAAAGATGGCAATAGGGTCAATGAAGGACTACATTGAACAAACAATTGAAACTGTGTAGATTAATCATGTTACGTCGAATCATGTTACATCCCGGTCCCGTCTCCCATTTTCATTCGACTTAACATGATTAATCTGTTACCTGGCGGTGAGGTTCACCGCAATCTAAGAGATTTCTATGTCTGTGTAGATTAATAACTTTTAGTATAAATTCGAAAGAACTCATTTAGGTCCAATTTCACCAAATGTAGAATTTTCTTAAACGTGATTAGGTAAATAGAATCGCGATTACATTTTGTGCGATTCACCAAGCTAAACTAATCGTCGATTAAGTTGATCAATGTTTCTGAAGAATTCTCTGGATCGGTAGTAGTAGCGGGCCTCCCTCGTGCCACTGAACATAACCTATAAACCGAGCCACGAGCAAACAAACAAATGGATGCCACATTTCTTGGAGTACTGAAGAAAATCGCGAATAGTGCAGGTAATCCAAGGGTCCCCGAGCGTTTAAGTGTAATCGCGATTTTCTCGTAAATCGAAGTTGGTGGAACGCGCATTTTGATAATCACGATTTACTTCACACAAAATCTCGTTTAAGACATTAAAGGAACTTGGTGAAATTGGACCTTGGGAAGTTAAATGACTATGGTTTCTACGTTATTTAGAAATGATGAGAGTATTAATAAAAGTCGAGACGAGTTCATTGCGTGGGAGTCGTATGAAAACCAAAAATGTCGATCAATGGTGGTGCGCACGCACCACAAGCAATCCGACCGCAATTCCCAGAAAAGGATCAGGAAGGTATCTGCCCTTGCTCTTACATCAAAGAGAATGTTTAAGTCGCGAGGGATGAGCTCTGGATTATAAATTGCTTCAATAATGCATCAAACAGTGAACTTGGTAAGTGGAGAAATTAATACTTTCGATCCCCCGAGCCATCTTCGTACAGCAGGGAATTTTTGAACAATTCGTTTTCTTACGCAATGATACGTTGCTGGTTAATAACGAATGAGGGAACACATCACATTAAAGTCCGATTCCGTTAAAAACACCGATTACGTTTTTGGAACAAACACGCAAATCTTATATAAGACTATATATATATATATATATATATATATATATATATATATATATATATATATATATATATATATATATATATATGAGAGCTGACAATCACAAATTAGCACACTGAATTATAGGGCAATTACCAGGGTCGCAAAAAAAAATGGTTGACGACTAATTGGAATCGTCTCCAATACAATACAGAAATTAATTCTTCGCGCATTGGAGCCTTGATTCTATTTTCAAAGAACCAAAATAATTTAATTTTAAAAATCAACTTTCACTTATAAGTTCAATACTTATTTTAAAATGATTTACAAAAACAATATACGAGAATTTAAATTTGAAAAATTATCAAAAAGTAAAAAATGGAAAAAATGAAAAGTTGTTCAAATTACGTGAACAACTTCATCTTACACCTCACATGCGTAAAAAGATTCAAGTACATCTCATTGTTTCATTTTTGTTGCTCAATTTGTTTTAATTTGTGGGATAGCAGAAATAAACACTAATTTTGACTTTCCCTTGTTTTATTTAAATCGTTATAAATTATAGAAATATCACCAGTCAATAAATGACAAAATACTTTGAATGAAACGAAGTATCAATTCAAACTGAAATAATTTTTAATGTTACATGGATAAACTCCTTCGAAATTACGGAAAAAATTGCATTCGTTGACAACAGTATAATGTCGTAAGAGTGTTTTCTATGATGTCAGTGAATGCAATCACAAAAATCTCGTCACATAGCATTGAGAGAAAATACTGGTTATTTATAGAGAAAGATATAGAGCAGAACAATCGGTAACTCAATAGGTAAATGTTCAATCGAGCAAGCTAAGCAACGAGAAATGCTTATGGCAATGGCTAAAGTAGTTCGGACAACCGGTACATGTCCCGTGTACAAACACCCTTTGGATGTTCTGTTTAAGATGAAACCAGTTTCTTTGAAACTATGAACTTCAGTTCTTATTCCATGAGTGGATGCGGCGTTCGAACTCCAGTGATACCGAAATTCTGTTTGCGTAGCAGTCAAACGCCTAATGTTTGTTTGTGCACCACAGAATCGCTCGATTACAAATAATGGCCAGGCTGTATCAGTCCAATACACCTGCTGAACTGTCCATGTAACCAACAATTAGTTAAAGCACTCACCACACTCCAGAAGTTCAATATACAAAACTATTTTAAAAAATAGGGGTACAAGATAAAATGTTCTGTAAGCCAGAAAAATACAAGGAATAAGGAATCTTGAAAATCTGTTAAAAAATGATGTGAATCCTGGTCGGAACTGATCGTTTACGGAGTCACAACAGAAGATTATACGGTGTATTGGATCAAGAAACGAACTGACGAAACGCGAATAAAAAAGATGAAGACAAAACGGACAGATTAATGGCGATGTTGGCAATTACAGAGATAAAGTGGATGGACGTGCTTCAAACATGTGAGTAAAACTCGGACAAAGTGTGATGACAAAGCGGATTTAAATCATAAGAAAAACTTGAGGCACACACGAGGACAAAGAATCGTAAATTGAACGTGACGCGGGTGCTTTCTCGTTTCGTGACGAAGGAAGCCCCGTTTGCGCTTGTTCAAGGCTTACGTCTACTTCTTCTTCTTCTTCACTTAAGCCTTTTCCCACTTCATGTGGGGTCGGCGAATGGGGATGGATATATGATGCTTCGTTTTCTGGGAATTTGGCTGGGGAATACTCAGGGTGCCGGATGCCCTTCCTGCCGCACCTCCCCTGAAGCGGTGATTATGAATGAAATGGGGTGAATGATGAGTGAATGTTGTGCAGGGGAAACGAGAGACACCCCGAGAAAACCGGCCGGGAACACCGCTCCATCCACCACCTCGGTCCCCAGAGGTAGAAGCCGAGCGCGTTAAGCACTACGCCACGGGTCTCGTGAAACAATTTTTGTAGTTAGTGCATTGATGTAGAACACTCAACTATTCGGAAGTGACAAAGTGGAAATAGGAGAACAAGAAGGGAACAGACAAGGACACAGAGGGGAAGTAGGACGTAAAGAAGTAGAAAGGGCGACAAAAAATGACGGAACAGAGGCAAGGAATAGAAAAGACTGAAAAATGAGGAAATAATTCGTTTCTGGAATTTCTCTCGGAAACAGTTTTATCAGTTTTTTATGAAATGTAGATGTGTTTTCAAACGAAAATTTTAACATGGTGTCTTTTCCAAGTAGTATTGTTCTAGTGCATTTTCAATACAAGAATATTTGTATCTTTAGGATTGCAATCTTTCAATTGTTTGCATTGTATGTCATACCAATCGCTTCTTAAATAAAATTTCAATTGTTTTATGTTAGTCAATACGAGTCTCTATCTCGAGTTTTCTCACTTAAGTTTACAGCAATTATTATAATCCTAAAATTTTATATTTTAGCCTACACATGAGAAAGTTTAATTTCAATATAGTATTCGCTCTTATGACAATATTTTTAAGATATATTTGGAAAATGCATACATTTGGAAATATAACGAATCATTTGTAATTATTTATCACGCAACCCCGTGCCATAGGAAAAGCGAGTGCGTCACACAATCAGTCCTCGATTTGAATCCCAGATATTTTTCTTTAATTTTTGTCTGGTAATATATTGTCACTGTTTTTATGATTATTTGTGCGATTGATGAGAAACCATAAGTCATTTTTGTTTTAAATTTGCCATCCGAGCAATTAGCTCGGTTATCCTGACATTGGTACAGTGACCGAACATAAATTACATTACGTACCCTAGGGAAAGGGCTTGGTGATATCGTTAAACGGCGTTACGACGGGGTAGTTAGCTTTAATGTTATGTAACGCTGTTTTACAGATAAAGTTTTAAAGGGTTCCTCACAACCTTAAAGTTTGTCTCTTTTCCTATGTACTCAAAAGTTTAATGAGAGCACAGAGCAATGCGGAACGAACAATTAAGATAGTATATACGAACATGTCCCCACATTTTCCGAAAGCAGCGAAAACGTTTCTTAACGCAAAGGGAGATAGTGAGAGTGTTACGTAATTATTGGGAAGTGACACAAAGTATCGTTGCGGGTGGTTATGGAGGGGATGGAAGTTATACAAATTTGTAATTTATCCTTTTATAATTTGTGGATGGCTTCTTAATAGGGCAAGTAGAGAGCGGGGAAGGAAGGACGGAGACGAAATAGGTGGCGGGTCAATGTAGAGAAGCAATGCGGCGAAAGGAGCGTAGGAGGGAGGAGGAGGGTCATTCCTCGCAAGAAGCGAAAGAAGAGAGTTGAATGGGAGCAACGCAGCGGTGTCTCAGACACAATCAGCCAGCAGACAACGCACGGAGGGAGAGCATGCGATCTGCAGAGATTTGCTGCTATGGGTAGGTTCGCAGTATCGATATCAAGTACTTATGATATCCACACTTTAAGTATCGATGCTACTCATTATCAAGTACGTTTCAACAAAGGTGATAACTTTCGGTCGGGTGAAAGAAGCGACGAACTGGGAATCGAACCCGGGACTCTGCTTTGATCGCGAGGGTGCTAACCACTAGACCCATGCGATACCAGCACTGTCCTGAGTTAGATAGTGATGGACGTATTGTTTATGTGATCCTCTAAAATACGTCAGGAAAGGTTCAAATAGAGAATATTCTTTTGAATTATGTTAATGGACGTAAGGTGTTATTCGGGTAATATGTTCAAATCTTGGGGGAAAACGGACAAATGGGAACATAAACGTGGACGTTAAGTATAAAATACATGCAATGAGCTGTTTTCAAACGCCGTTTTTAAGAAACTCACTCATCAGAAAGAGGCAAAGAGGTGTTATCAGGCTGCAAGATAGGGCAAAAGTAGTTTATCCGTAAAATGATATTGTTAAAAATATGGAAAACCTGTCGGAAATAAATTATGATATGTTCTCATAAACGTACATATTTCTTGTTGTTACGAAATAAATAAATAAATGCAAAGAAAAAAGTTTGATAGTGATAATCTCTAATATTAATTATTAAAAAAGTAAATTGTTTGTAAAGAAAATCCTGGGTTCGATTTCCGACTCGTCTGGATTTTCACCGGAACCGAAATTTATCGCGTATCTTCTCCATGTGTCGGTTGGTAAAGAGAAGAAATATGTACTTTTCAAGAATATTATTTAATATTGATGATGTTATTATCCAGAATTAAATCACACGAAGATAAATATAGAGAAGAAAAGCAATGACTTACAACCACGATTCACTTCTTTCGATGCTGAAAAACAATGTGAAGAGGAGATAAAAAAAAAACGAATTGAATTGTAGAAGAACGATACTGCGGATTGATTAAATCTGGATTATCTGTCGACATATATATAGATGCCACACTTTTTCCCGAGCAATCCCCGCTACGTAGAGGTGAATTACATAAAGTGAAACGATACTAAAATTACTTGATATCGGATAAAAAGTAAAATAAAAAACATGTTTTCATTTTGAACCATTTGTATTTATCTTACCCCTCAGGGAACTTACATCTAGTAAGTACGTGTTTGGCAAACACGGGGTCCCGAGCTGAGTCTGGCATTACTTCCACTTACTTGTGGTAGGCTCCTTCCTTTCTCTTTCCTGACCTTCCTTGGTCACCACTTGTTCTTTTCGATCCCGACGCCACTCGGTTGCGAGGGCTAGGATATCTTTCATTTTCCTCGTTGTAATGTTTTGATGTAATGATAAATGTTTTGATATGTTGTAATTCCGGAAGGTTTTAGTGGGTATGGTGGAGTCATTCGGCGAGTCCCACACGCGGGGAGAGTCATGTTGGCTCTCCCTAGTGCGTAACTGCATTTTCCCTACCTGTACTGAATTTTAGGGTTCTAATGACCTCGATGTCGACGAGCCGTAAAGTCCCACAAAAAATGTATTTACCTTAGCATTCGTAACTTACTGTTTTTGTTTCTATTTTAACAATTTTCTCCAGTAATGAATCCATAAGTACCGATACTATCCGTCGAACCCTAGCTACGAGTAATGAATGCCGCACACACGCTTGATACATTCCGACTGTGTCATTGGTGACACATAACTCATGACTACTAAACGAATTATCGCGCGTTTTCAGAAAATTATTACTCCATGAAAATGAATTTATTATGTAATTTAATTAACAAATGAATTCCAGTTCCAATTGGAATATCGAGAAAATATTTAACATTTGCAAATGAAATGTGTCATGTTCTATAATGTTTGAGTCTTCAAAGCTCAAACAGTGCAACACAACATGTCGTCAGAAGAATAAAGGAAAATAATTCTAAATATAATTAATACACATTAATACACGATATAATTTACTATCCATCACTATAAACAAATATTAAATCGCACGACCATTATGTTCTATTTAATAAAGCACGTACTTTTGTACGATTTAATATACCGCGCTAATTTTTCGTAAATTACTTCATATTTATCACGTCTAGATGCGCAACACGTCTGTAGGTAAATGCACAAAATGAAATATTTATACAACAGAAAAGTCATACATTTTTTTGTTAGGAATGAAGGTAGGGTAACCCAATTCAAATAATAATAATAATAATAATAATAAGTGATGAAATTCAAAAGATGTGGAAGCTTAGTAAGGTATATGTTGTACCAATTGTGTTGTCGACAACGGGTGTGATCCCTAAAGCCCGACATGAGAGTCTCAAGATCTTTGGTATAAGGAGAGAAGTGTATATTCTTCACCAGAAGGCAGCTATTTTGAATACGACACGAATAGTGCGTAAATTCTTTAGCCAAGAGTAAATAAGTGTTCTTGATTTGTATCCGTACCTTATTTATACCAGCAGAAGCTGAGACGTATTAATGAAATAAAATAATAATAATAATAATAACAATACCACTTCAAAAGTCAAATTCAGGGGAGAGATATCAGACGCTTTTGAAATCAAGACAAGGCGATGGAGTATCACCTCTACTATTCAACTGTGTTTTGGAAAAGGTCATCCGTGAGTGGCGCAGAGAACTGACTAATCAAGGAGTACAAAATGGAATCAGACTAGGGTACAGAAACCAATATCTTAATATCGATTGCCTAGCTTTTGCAGGTGATCTTGCAATTTTTTCTGATTCCTTAGATACAGCTACCGAACAGATTATTCAGCTTAAAACGCAAGCAGGGAAGACAGGCCTACAGATCTCTTTTGAAAAGACGGAATTTTTTACAAATATCAAACCAGCACCCAGAGAGCTCTTAGTGGGAGAAGAAAAAATTAAACGAGTCGATACGTTCCAGTATCTAGGAGAATTGATTACACCAAACGTATCAGAGAAAGAAGCCTTTATACTGCGTATGAACAAAATGGAGATGGCGTACCATTTAACCAAGGGTGTCTACAACAAAAGGTCCATATCCTTCAAAGCAAAACTAAGACATTACTGCAGTGTAATTCGTCCACAAGTCTTATAGGCATCTGAATGTCTAACGATGAACAGAAAAGGTATATGTCAGAAATTGGAGGCCGAGGAACGGAAGATTTTGAGAAAGATTTTTGGTCCCGTTAGAGAGAATGAGGAATACAGAAGAAGACGTAACAGTGATCTGTACACCCACATAGAAAAGATCATAGACACCATCCGGAAAAGAAGGATGACTTTTTATGGACATATCATAAGAATGCAACCTTCAAGATTGATCAATCGCATTATTACCTTCTTTCAGAACAAAGAAAAAAAGGGGCTTGGTTCACTGAGGTGGACAAAGATCTTCAAGAAGTAGGAATTGCGTGGCCCACTCAAGAAGAAACGTAAAGCGTTCCACAATTTCCAAGAAAAACTCAAACTGAAAACTGGAAAAGCATGGACAGAGGAGAGGAAAGAACAACACCGAGTGCGCATGTGAGAGAATAAGAGGGCGAACATCAAAGCCAGAAGAAATGTCGTGGTCCAAAGTTGACCGAAACGATGTGAATGAATGAATAATAACAATAATAATAACAAATAATTCATTTTATAATATAGGCCCAAGTAATGGGAAAATTAAATAAAACCTCTTAATTTGAAAAGATCACATTAGAGTAATTTACGTAACGAATTTTGTTTAAAAAAAACTAAATAATAAGTCATGTCTTTTGTATTAAAAAAAAACATATTGAGCAAATAAATTCGTAGCTATGTTTTTGATTCTGAAGGCTGGTAATACAGGGAGAGGATGTAAATGAAGTGTGAGAATGAGATAGAACCTGATGATCTGGGGTGCGGTGCAAGCTAAGAAAGAGAGACGGTTGAGAGGGGATGAAGCATAATATTTAATAAAAGAAATACATCTTTCTTCCAAGCTTTTTCACACGTACATCACTGAGTATATTGAATACTAAACCTCAGTTTAAAAGCAAGCTTTTATATTAACGTGCGATTAGCATTTCCGTCTCCCCAACGCTTAGACGCAACAGCTGCCTTGGGTGCTCCCTCGTACAATAGGGGTTCACGTATTGTGCTAGAACAGACGCGCGCTGCGCTACGACAGCATGATGTAGAAGGAACACGTTGGAGTCGTGGGAAAACTTCGTCTAGGCAATGGCAATGAAGTTGAACTGACAGACCATTAACTCTACAACAATGGATGTGGCTGTCGTATTCGTCAGAGAACTGGAATATGTTCGAACCACACGAATTTCCACAAAGCTTCCGACTCCTGACTACAATACAAAAATATTTCCATGCATACTGTTATCCTAATTCTTTTATATATATATATATATATATATATATATATATATATATATATATATATATATATATATATATATATATATATATATATAT
>NNCF01128644.1:587856-598969 GCA_002313205.1 Laupala kohalensis | reverse complement strand
ATGGATACAACTTTGTTAGTCCACAGATATTCTTTAGTTTCTTTTCAAAATTTCGAGTGCCTTCAATGAGTGTTAATGAAACTGTGTCATTTGAACCTCGTCTCGAATGTTTGGTGCAGGACTAGTACAACGTGACCCAGAGCAAGGTCAAGCACACAGCTAAACGCTGCCATCTGTACTCATATACGCATGAGCAGTATTTGCCACTCTGTCCGACACTACGCTGAGCGGGATGCCTACGTGCTCACTTAGGACAGGCGCAGGTATTCCCTCATCTTCCATAGAATGGCCCACGTCCGCTTATCTTTGTTTCCTGTGATTGTGCAGGAGTTGATCTTGTATTGACAAGGTATCTGTAGCATTATTAGTTTCTTACTGAGACCTCTGGAGAGGCTTTAAAGAAATCCATACCAATATTTGAAAATGAGAAAGTGTATCAGTTGCTACCTAATCACGACTAAACCACGGAACCGATCGAGATGAAATTTTGTCAAGGATATGGTTAAGATTCAGGAAGAACATAGGCTAACATTTATTTTAAAAATGCGCCAGAAGAAAGATAGAAAATAACTTTGACCATAAATCGAAAAAAGAAGTGTATTCGCTTCCGCTGCTTAATCGGTTACAGATCAAAACGGTCAGAAGTCGAAACAAATGACTAAATAATATTATTGATCGTATCTCCGACTGATAGAACGTAATTCTTTCACTGGAATTCCGATGATGGCTGTTCCCACTAAGGACTCCTGCCACAATATAATATTATAATCATCCAGTCGTTTCGTATGGGAAAGCCAACACTCTCCAGATTCATAAAACACTTTGCAATAGGGCATTTCATCACGAGCCTGACAACACTTCAATATTCTAGCCCTCATTTACGCCCTGGGCACGTAGAGAAGTCGTGGTATTTTCAGAAGTGTATAAAACATAAGGGTCTGAGTGTTGGACCATCATCCACAGACAGGAGCGACAAAGGGGAATAAAAAGTGTGTGTATGTGTGGGAAATATTGACAATTTTTATCAACACGACATTTTCGCATAATTCCACTAATTATGATTTAACTAATGAAATAAATCAAAGGAAAGACAATTGGTGATTACATCAAGGATCGTGTAATTTTTTTTTATAATTGCCAGTTTCAGACGGTTAAAATGAAATTCCTTCAAAATGTGTGTGTATGGGGTGGAGTGGGGACGACGACGTAATAACGCCTCTGTCCACAGAAGAAATACTCACAGAAAGATCGAATTTGCTAGTTAAGTAGACACAATTTTCTTATAAAGCGTTTCTAAATATGTTGTAGATGAAAAGAATATAACTCATCATAAAATGTCATCAACTCCTTCACTTAGTAGAATAGAACGCAGACTCTTGGCATGAACTAGGCAACGAGTCAAAGTTTTTAAACAATTATAAAAAGCAAAAGAATATTTTACACTTCAATCTAATAAAATTGAAAGTTCTAACATAATAGTGAATAAAATTTACACTGATGTTGATTACAATTCGTATAATAATACAAAAATGTAAAAAAAAACATGGAGTAATCTACAATACACTGACTTGTCTCACAAAATGAATACGAACAATAATTTCCCGAGAGCGAAAATCACGGGGAAAGATACAGCGATGTTCACCTCAGTGCCGTCACTTGTTCCAGCAAGCTCAACAATGGACGCGACGATGTGAAAGCAGAGAACTTAGTAATAGCCGCCTACATTTCGTAGCTCAAGTCACGAAGTTTGGAAGTAGCTACGGCGATCCGAATATACCGTTGTTACTTTACTACGAACACCACCCCATCGTAGCATTCGAAGTCCGAAACTCGTATGATAGTTTTGTCAAGTCTCATTTTTTAAGTTCAAAATATTAAAAAGGATAAATGTTTATATATACTAATTCGTATGTTTCTTTTATGAATAATAACGACTAAATGATTTGCAACAAATGGTTATTTGTTAAGAAAATAATATACACTGGGAATTATTTATAAACAGTATAGTCTGCCATTAACTTCTGTCGGGCAATGTCGGACAGGGCAAAAATCACAAACAAAAATATAAATATGTCAACAGAATGTCCGGTGAACTCTATAAAATTATTTCAAAAATTTATATCGGTTTTGGGCTATAGTTGTAAAATATTTACTTGACTTAAAAGATTTGGAAAAGTAATTTATTTTCAATAATTGTGTTTTTTTCTAGTGAGAAAATAATTTTCTCGTAATCTATCACCCAAAATAATAAAGTAGTCTGTATATTAGTTAAATAGCCAGTAAAGTGTTTTAAGAGCTAAAGTGGATATAAGCATATTTGATTGTATCTATTTATAAAAAAATATTTCAACGTTTAAAAGATTTAAATTTTATCGGTTTTTGAGACTCGCTATGTCGTTACAAGTACTTTGCAGAAATGGAATTGAAAATAAATGACTAAGAATGTTATTTATGTTTACACAAATATATTAATAAAGGATTGGTAGGTCATCGTAAATGTCCGTTTTACGAACTATAAATCAAGTTCACCAGACAGATACTTCTTTTATTGATCATCCGTCTAACAGTATAGTAGCTTAACATGCGATTCTTCTAGCAACGTAAAAGACACGGTCCAACGTCTTTTTCCTCACAAGCGACCTACTCTCGGAGACCGAATCAGTGAACCATTTGTATTTGTTTTATTCAAAGACTCGAGTAGAAGAAGAAGAAAAAGGAGAGGAGGAGGAGGAGAGAGCCCGTAAAAGCAGGAACAGAAAAAGGTTTGATAGAAAAAAAGAACTACAATACTAGCGGTGGAAACAAGGACCACAGACACTTCCGCG
The DNA here is from genome assembly GCA_002313205.1 of Laupala kohalensis. Taxonomy (NCBI): domain Eukaryota; kingdom Metazoa; phylum Arthropoda; class Insecta; order Orthoptera; family Trigonidiidae; genus Laupala; species Laupala kohalensis. The sequence goes on along the minus strand of NNCF01128644.1, from coordinate 596,144 downwards.
GAAGCCTGTCGCTAGAAGAAAAACAAAATTCTGGAATAAGTCACAGACAAATCACGTTGTCTCATAAAAATAAATATGTGTCGGAAGATATAATGGAACACCTTAATTTCGAGGAGCTTTTCTACCTCCATTTTTGGAGCTTTTGGGAATACAATTACGTGACGAACTAGACTACATAAAAATACCTACCTTATGTTGCTAAGTAGAAGAAAAAAATCTGCCGTTCATTTTCCAATCAATCTTCGGTACAAGAGTAATGATTCTTCAAATCCATATTACCCCCCACCTAATGGCTATTTGGACCATCTTCTTTTATTCACGACAAAACTAACATTTTAATGAATTTCAGGGGCTAGCCAGATTTCACATAAAATGTAATGATGTTCAATTTCAGTTTATTTGTCTTGAATTTATTGCTTATTGTTTCTTGTTTCATTCACGTTTTAATAAATATTATGTAATTAGTAATCAATTAACATATGTTATACGGACGTTTNTTCATTCACGTTTTAATAAATATTATGTAATTAGTAATCAATTAACATATGTTATACGGACGTTTGACAACTTATAAGAAATTTTCTGAGGAGGTTCAGACCCCTTTAGAGAAAGAATAAAACGAGAGGGAAAATCAGAGAAGAGGAGTCAAAGGCGAAACAGAAATGAAAACTGAGTGTAAGGTAAAATACATCGAAGCTGAATTTAAAAAAACACGAGCGAAAAATGGAAAGGGATTGAAAATAAAACACAATCGAGGATATAGTGAAGATGATAGAAATGACAAATGGAAGCGGAAATAGAGAAAAAAAAGATATAGAACGCAGGAGAAGAGAACGGAAGAAGCCTGTTTAAAATTCATACAGAGCAAACAGCCCCACGCAGCAGCTCGGGTCGCAAAATGTTCAGAGACGAAACTCAAGAGCACGTGGTTTCAGTGTCCGCGACGGCAGACAGCGAGCGAGTAATCAAATCGGACGCCCACTACAATCACTGCTTCGCACACACAGTAATAATGCAAAGGAGAGGTTAATCAAGAGTCGTTGACTTTGTACGGCTTTTCGAATGTCCACAGATTCAGAGGAGTAAACAACTCAGTCCAGTTACCATACGAATAAGAGGAAATAATGAGTAAATGGGAAAATTGAATCATCAAGCAAATTGACTCTCTAAAATGTTTTTATTACAGTTTTATAACGAGTTGTTTCACGGTCCAAGTAATATAACGAAATTACAAAAACAGAAAGAGAAATAATTTACATCACCCGCAAATTATAACAGCTGAAAGTTGAACATTATTGCGTCCTCAACTGATTTAAGAATCACTCTCTTTATATAAAAACAAAATATGAAATAAATGACAGTAAAAAAAATCTCCAGACTCGTTTCTAAAAATTGTGATAAATTCAGCTTGAGGAGAAGGGAGGCCCAAAATATTCCATACTGAATAAAATGGATCTAATGTAAATATTATATGAACATGAATTATAATGTAATAACATCATTAAATCATTTCACTGCTTTCTTGAGTGAAATTTAAATTACATCACTCACAAAACTAACAAGAGTCCACAATTGGAACATTCAGGAGTACGTAACAATTAATCAAATGAACTAAATTATGAATGAATTTTAACGTGATATGTAATACACACAAAAAAGAACTCCCATATCAGGCTAATTATGTGAACCTAATCTATCTACGGGAAAAGTAAGTAGTGGAGATAAAGGTTTGAAAATCAAAACATCAATTGGGACTCGTCTTTCAAGAGCAATGACTTCCAAGTTAAATTTATCCCAACGTGACCTTGAGACATCCTCGCCGTCATACTCAACCCCCTCGGTTTCTTGAAGCAAAAGGACAAGGGCAAAACACGATGACGACTTTACGACGGGCCCGCGAGGTAGAATTCAATGGAAGAGGAGAATGACCTCGGAAGAACGGAAATAGAAGGCAGTCACAAATCGCTTCGTCTTAAATATTGAGCTCACGGGTGTTTTCCTTCGATTTCGAAGACGTCTTCGTTACGGTGTGTGTCCGTGGTTCCTAACCATTTCTTTAAAAGACATTACGAATTTGCTTTCTGTAAGGTCGCTCTTACACGGTCATAATTCTGTCATACATCTATGATGAAAGATATGACCATGTAATGCACAAGCGTTATCATAGTTCAACTATGATCATATATCTATGACATACGTTCTCCATGAGAGAACTTTTGATCACATCTTTGATCATAGATACATGACATAGAAATATGACAGTGCAATACCGGTCTAAGGGACCTAAGCGAATGAAAATATAGGTCGGAGTAAATAAAAATAGAAAAATTATAGAATTCATTATTTAAATTATAATTAGCAAGGGATCGTACATAAATTATATCACACGTTCTTCGAGAATTTATATTTCTCCGCCCCCATGTCACATTTCGACACGTTTTACCAGTCCCCTCTTTATTTTAACATCACGGACCGTCCCGTTTTGGCAATTTCCCTGCTCCCTCGAAGACCGTGACGTAATTCATCAACGATCCCCAAATAGCTACAATGATGGTTCTAGTACACAAAGATGAAAGTATGTTTGTCCGCTATGTCATTCTATTCCATTCGATGGATTTTCTAAATTCGTTTATAAATAAGGAACCCGGACAACGCCTGGCAAAATGACCTAAAAATCCAAACATGTTGGCAGTTTTTTAACACCCTCTGTAGGGAAAAATATATCAATTCTCAGTACTAATTTTTCTTAGAATGTTCATGTAATTTTGGCTGTTGTTTTTTGTTCCTTTATCAATGCACAAAAATATTTTTTTGTTTTATTTATGAATTGTTTTAAAAATTTCAATGTCCGGTAATGATCGTTTTAAGTTTCTTTTCATATACCGGGCAACGCCAGGTAGTTCTAAATATCATTAATATAAATCAACTAATATTTGAGAAAGATTGATTGTACAAAAACTTAGTTCGAAAATTGCCGCGAGAGAAGTCACTAACTCTCAGGTACTACTTGATAAAAAATTAAAATTAGACAAAATTATTTTTTTCTCTTTCTCCGCAATAACCTGATTGCACGATGTGAGGGTGTCACGTCATATCGAATGCACTCACCAGACATCTGCACACCAACCAACATGCCATCTGCAATGGATACTCCAACACCACATACCTGGAACAGAAGGTACTATCATGAGAAGAAATTCGAACATAACGTCCAAGGTAAGACAGCTGTACCAACAAAATAAAATCGATTAAATACGCACGGGACCTGATGCGTGAAGGGTGTTTTCCGGAGTAAATACCTTCTTCTCTGGAAACGTGGTTTTACAATGAATGAACAGAAATGTATTCTAAATATTTACGATTTTATTTGTGTTAAACACACACACATGTGTATGTGTGTGTGTTACATTAAAAACAAAAACCTTATTGATACAGATCAATTAAAAAAACAAAGGAGGTAATGGACAGGAATAAAGGTAAAAGTAAATAGCTTGTCAACTGATAAAAAAGTGCAATTTTTTTAAATAACGGTGATAGCCGAAGATGTCGAATAATGGATAAATAAATAAATTTATTGTAAAAAATGCAGTTAAAAATTGCATGTGATCACGTGGAAGACAATAAACTAATTTACTATCCGAAAGGAAGAAAGCAAGCAAAAGACCACTTCCGATCAAGGGTCCTAAGGCAGACGTAGATTTAACATTTCAGCACATTTCTAAGATAAGAATAAAAGTAGTTCGGTACGTGTTAGAATACCAACATAGTTTTTAGTATTTAATAAAACACAAAAAAGTTATTTCACAAGTACGTATTATTATAAATAGATTATTCGGAAAATATTGTTTATAAATTGTAATTATTAAATTGTATCTAAATTCGAGATTTATTATTTCAATAGTAATAGACGCCGCCCCTACTAGTGGGCATGAGCCTAGAGAGCATGAATTGGCCTCCAGAAGGAACACCGGAGAAAAACCTAGGTCAGGGTAATAAAATAATAGAAAAGCACGGGCTGGATAATAGAATATTCCCCATTATAAAATACGGGTCTAACGAGAATTTTACGATAGTTTTACGGTAGTAAAATAATACGGTACAGTTACATGAATGTCCTTGGTCAAGTGGATAGCAGAGTAATGACTCAAGTACCGTACCCAACGCGTGATTACAGAGGCGACTGCTCTTCTGGGAAAAAGTGTGCTATTGGGTATTCCCAAAACCTCCTTTCCCCCTACAGCCAGTGAGGGGTAGTTTTCTCGCCCGCTTCTCAGGACACACGGGGATACCAGTGGATTTTCTCGGAATCAATTTTGTATAGCTAGTGATACAACCCTTCTCAACATCATTACTCTGAAACGCTTTCAAGACACATGAATCGATACAACTGACAAGCTAACTGAATTTCAGCGTAATGGTTATGTAATATAATCAGATAATGATCAATAAACTCTCATTTAAGTCATACGAAATATAACGAACTTATCTGTGGCAAAACTGGACTTCAGTAAACCGAGTAGAAGTTTTTTGAAGACATCGCAAAATTAAAAGTTTTTGGGAAAAAGAATATACGAAACATAAACCAGAACTGTATAATTCCAATAGTGAAATCTAGGTGGTTAACAATATTTTAACGAGAAATCTAATACAATCAACTAATACTTATCTTCGCGCACTTATACTTTTAATATTGCACCGTCTACAGCCAGATAAAAATGGCAACGGACTAGGACCCGAAGCCGGGACCAACTGTTCTGCCCGCTGGTGAGCTGTCTACTGGTACCCGGTTTCCAATGTACCTATGTGTCTTGATGCAATTTCTACTCTTAACTTCCGAATACCTACTCTATGTCAGAGTGATGATACGACGTGGATAAACTAGAGCAGGCCAGGTGAATGTGGAAGGCGGGTAATTGGAGTCGAGGCGGGCGGTGTGGTGGACAGAACACTAGCGGTCAGAGCAGGAGGTCACAGGTTCGAGTCCCGGTCCGTCCCTCTTTTCACCTGGCGGAAGACGATGCATCTTCCTCTACAAAATGATACTCGGAAGTTAAGAGTTGAAAGATTAAATGCCAATAGTTGTTCTGTTTTGGTGGAGTTCAAAGTTTCAGTGTGGATGGAAAATGAAGAAAAATTGTATGTTGCTACATGGGACCGATTCATGAAGAAACCAAAAAAAGGAGCAATTGCTTCGTAGCTATAACAGCCTTTCCTGAGAAAACAAACAAAATCTATCAATAACTATATTATTTATAAAATTTAAAAAAACGTATAAATAAACTGAAATTTGATGTATTATTCCTATTCTTTAGAAGTAAAATCGCAGTATTACCGTAATAGCCACGCACGAGTACGTTGTCTCACATCATTTAGTTTTATATTTCCTTGTGGGGAAGTTATTGATGAAGAGACACAATGCAAAATGGTTTGTAGTTCTCTACTAAACCAAAAGCACAAAAAAAGCTATTAAGAAAACATCGAAAAATGAAATAACTTGGCTAATAGCCTCAGTTGCCGATTCAAACGTAAATTTTTTTAAAAAAATGAGAAGTCCATCATTCGTCTAAATGCTTCATAAAATCCGGATGGTAGACCACTCCATGCAACTCCGTAAGCACAAGAAAGCAGCCACCCTTCCCCTCCAGGTCGCTCAAGGCGCGTGAACGTTATTGAATTCCTCTCTGGCCCCCCCTACCCTCTTCAACCCCTCGCGGAACCCCCTCTCGGACGTCTTTTCAATTTGTATTGCGGAGCTAACGATTGCGTCGGTAGAGGGCGATGAATATTCCAAGTCTTTTATAAGGATAAATGCACAACGTCCAAGATTCTCTACAACCCGATGCCGCAAGTACTTTTAAAGCGAATTCTTCATCAATACCGAACCAATTGTTTTCTTCTTTTGAATTCTATTATTTATTGCTGCATATAAACAATGCAACATACTTCGGTCATTTGTTTTAAATTAAATTTGAAACTTTCGAGATGCCATGAGCACCTTGAAAAGTTTATTATTATTATTATTTTCAAGAAATATTTAGATAGTTCTTACTATTCATACAAAGTATTTCATGAAACATGGCGACTTAATTCGGCATAATTGCTGAAAAACACTATTAATATTAAAATAAAAATATCGAAGCTAGGTATAGCAATATTAAGCTTGTTTATTTTGTGTTGACTGTTAGGAAAAAAATTATCATGGATGGCTTTATTTTAATTCAATCGTTAAAACCAAATTTTAACATTTGGCTCAGAAATATCTTACAAATACAATTGCACATTTAACATTTTTCAGATACCAACAAAAGTTGCTGAATTAAATTATTTGTTCAGCAAAGTTACAAACTACATAGTTTTCCCGTTGGTAGAAAATGTAAAAAATTGGCCAGAAAAGCTTTCTTCCATATAGACAACGGTGTTATTTGTTATACATTTTATAGAGGATTACATGACAACACAACGTTTTAGCTCTATAGGTTATATCTCGTTATTTTCTTTCGCTGCGAGGTCTGTAATGTCATTCAAGGCGACTATCCATCGGGTTTTAAAGCTGTGTTTTATTCTGTGGCCCAAGAAGAGAGACAAAACCATTTAAACATTTCCTTAAAATTTGTATCCGCTTGACCTATTCCGGAGTAAACGTAATTTAATCCTGTTCCTGAAATGTAGAAATATCGGCAGTGTATGGAATGCTGAATGAAGGAATTGAATTAATATCTTACTTTTATTTATTTCATATCTTATGGCGAGTTCGCTCCACCGGTTTGGTTGTCGGGGTATGTAAGGTACGGTATAGACATCAGTTAGTAGTGCATAAGTTAACCACGGGAGAAAACATCTCAGTTTTGTCGAACGGGGAACCGAGCTAGCGCTCTCCCACCCAGGAGTATATTCTGATCGAAGTCGCTACCAATTATACATAAGTACTATAATTACTTATATTGTAATAATATTGGGGGTTTGATCATAAATTAAAAGATTTATTTAGTTTGCCAACGTTTCGGTTAGTTGATGTAACCATCATCAGGGTTACATAACAGTATCTAGTACTATCTGTACATACCAGAATAACGAGAAAAACATTAACAAAATCAATAAACTACATATCTATACACCATAACCTACAAACTATTACAATATACAATAATAACATACCTTGTGAATAACCCAAATATTAATTATTATTTAATCTCCAAAAGAATCGGTATACGAAACCACATTCACTTTTAAGAAAACGATACAAATATATTTTCCATGTTTTCTCACAAAAGCAACTAGAGTTGTGACAATTTCCACCAAATGAAAACAAGTCCACTCCGTTATATAATTTTCCCATCCATGAGAAAACCGCAGTCGAAGCAAAAGCTGGAAGGAAGCTAGCAAAGCCAGATGCTCAGAAATTCTAGCGGCATCCAAGCTACAACGAACGAGGAGGCTCTTGACTTCCGTGCGTCTCGCGAGGGGGCTAGCGACCCCTTCCCCCGTCGCCGCGTCGAACAACAGCCCCCCACCCACCCATCACCTTGAGCCGCGCCGCGCACGAGTTCCTTCACCCACGACGCACGGTGCGCGGCGTGGCGACGGCGGCTTGTTAGCGGCACTTGCGCCAAAAACAATGGGACAGCGATGACAAGCGAAGGTGAAGGTTAACATGAGCAGGTGTGACAGGAAACGTTACTACCTCTTAACTCGTGTCATTTATCAAACTATTTTAGTGACACACTAGAACATTTTCTTATTTATTTTCAGATTTGTCTACGATGGTCCTGACGATAAATTACGTATCAAATACGATTAAGCGAGTGATAACTGTATTTTACTCCCTAACGGCTTTGACAACTTTGATGAAATTCAAAGAATAGATATATCTTAGGTCGTGATTCACATACTGGTCTTGCTTTCTTGGCCTTGCAGAAAATGCAAGATCACGACCCAGAAACCAAATATTAGGCGCAAGAACAAGACCACGCCTGCAAGTCTCCGAGAAAAAGCAAGACTCTTGCAAAAATTCTATGTATTATCTTTAGTGCAAATTTAACGACAATAATTATTTCTCATATGATTCTTATTCTCAACATGCTGTATATATTTATTATTTTTAATAAAAGTATGATAAAAACATAATTCCAATTTATAACAATATAAATAAATTTTTGAAGAGATAGAAGAAGACCAAGAGCAAGACTGTAACATCAGGACCAGCGCAGTCTATAGATTTTGAAATATTAACATTTTCAAGCATTTTTGCTAGCCGGAAATTCCTAAGGAGATTAAGGGTCGGGTCAGTC
>NNCF01128644.1:566831-587728 GCA_002313205.1 Laupala kohalensis | reverse complement strand
AGTGCGTTAGCGAGGGCGTGATCACGTGACCTCCGCTTCTGTATATATTGGGAGGATTGAAGATCCTCAGAGACTTTTCAGACCTTTCTGCTGAAGTGTATGGAAGTACCCAGGTTATTTGAGATGTGACTTGGTTAGTTTTGGTCGTCAGACCACTGAGAATTGCTGCGGTAATTCTATTACATTGCTATTAGGCGCGAATGACGTAACTTGGAACAGTTAGTTATTTCGGGATAGCAACTTGTAAATTTTTGAGATTCGGATAATCTGGGTAGATTTCCGAGTTAATTGATAACACCAGTATTTATATCTGTGTGTAATTGTTGCTTTCAGATAGCAATAACTCTGTAATAACAAATTCAAACTTGTATTTATGATTTGAGAGTTCGTTCAAATTTGTAAATACGCAGATTTCAATTTGACTTGTATTAAAGGAATATTTTATTGTTATTACACGTGTGTTTGATTGCTTGGGGAAACCAAGCTGGTGGCAGCGAACTCTACCATAAAGGTTGTGGTTTATGGTTGAATCCCGTTTCTACCCAAAAAAATACCCACATCGCATCTGGGCTTGCGGTGTGTCGTAACAAAGACCATTCACGGATGCGCGGCTCTGAAAATATATTTTTGGGGAAATTCGTTAATACTTTACGCAACAAAATGTGCAACACTTCTGCAATTTATCTGTAATTAACTTTGTCCTATCATTAACCTACAGAACAGTTCTTCAAAGCGTGGTTCTATTGAGTAATCTCTTTTCCAAAGAAATACTCTCCAGGATCACAAAAAACATACTTAAACTGTCGTCGTTTTGGATCTATTCTATCCATCCTCAGGGATCGTTACATATTTCTAAAACTTAATCCACAGTCATTCATCCAGCTCCATTTTCAAAACTCCATCCATGACTCCTGCACACCAGGCACATCCCACCCATCAATGTGGAAAGAGGTTTTAGAAATATAAAACAACTGAGCCTTGAGGATGGATAGAATATATCCGAAACATTAGCAAGTCAAGTGTGTTCTTTTGTGACTTAATCCTCAAGTACTATTTCATACAAGAGTTTCCACTATGGGACTACGCTCCGAAGAACCGTTCTATAAAACTTTTGTAGGTTCGGACACTGATAACAAAAAAAAAGAAAAATCACAAAGTTTTGCGCATGTAGTCGTAGAAAGTATTAAAGATTATTAACTCCCCCGTAATATTTTTTCAGTGCCGTTCACCCTGAATGATGCCTTGAAATCGCAAGTTCCCGATTTTTGTCTTTTTGTCGCGAATCTGTGACGTATTTACAAATAACTACGAATAATAAAATCCTTTTAGAATTATCAACAAATCCCCAAGAGAGTATTCCTTTAAAATTAAGTGCTCAAGAATTGTATAACCCTTCTCTAAATCTTTTAAAAGCAAATGTTACATTTGAGATTGCACCCGGTATTACTTTTTTCTTTTATAAAATATTATGCTGGTGTCAGCGCGTCCTAGCACAGACCATATCTAATATACATTTTTATAGAAGTATTTGTAAAAGGGAAATGTAGCGTGCTACTGAAGCTTATCTACATGGAGCGAGAGGAGGATGGTAGGCTAATGTTAGTGGGTGGGTCGGATAGCTGGGCTTACCAATTACTTGGGTAACGTGGAGGTGGTAGTAGGAGTTGTTAGTAATAGTAAAAGTTACTGATACTAGTAGTAGTAAGAGGTGGATAGAAAAAGAAGGGTTCACTTTTCAGTAGTCGCAGCGAAATAAAATTACTGTGTAAAACTACAAATCTTTTCTGGTCCACCGGGAATTGAAGCCGGGGTGACTTGGTGATAAGCTGGAACGGTACTTCCTGAGTCATGGAAGGTTTTTAATATTTTGAAAACATAATTAGCTGAGGATTGGGGAGTCGGAGGGAGGTCGCCGCGCGTCGATCGATACAGCTAGACGTTCTGCCGCCAGCTGCCCTCCCCTCCACAGCTGACTCACTCTCCGTCCCACCGAAGGAGACAGAGCGAAAATCGATAGGACTCTCAAACGTAACATATCGCGCGGATATGTATGAAGGACATTCATGAGGTGAGCACCTTTCAAGTCAAAGGAGTACAATTGACCAAAACTTCATCTTCACCCATTCTTCTTCAACGTACATTACAAAAATTTTCGTGGCGATACAGAAAAACTTTTACGGGAAAAATTTTAATTATGGTTTCTGTTTCTTTGCTTTTGTTCGTATATTTTGCTGTTGCTGCAGATCACAATTTCATCCATGACATGTTACTAGGATACAATCTTATTTATGTGTACACCTGATGAAAAGACAAAGTTCTTGCTGAAACAACGTGGAGCTAAATATATAAAGTTTGTCTACTAAACATTGTTAAATTCTATAATCAACGTTTAAGTAGTATCAAGAAGTATAAATATTAAGATGCTACAAGCGAAAATAGATTTGTCACTTAAATGTAAAAAAATCGCATAACTATTCAGGATGACAAGAATTAATTCTTATTTCAATTTTAAAAACATACTCAACGACCATTTAAATGAAATAATGGTAATAATTATTCATGACGAAGTACCTACATCTAACAGTGAAAATACGTATTTTCAAAAATATTCACATTTAAATCAATTAGAGTTTAGTTACTTTGTACATGTTAGAGTTTAGTTTACTTTGTAAAACTTTCCGTAGTATTGGTTACATCGTTTTATGTATGTCACAGGACATTCCAAAAATATATTCAACTTCTTCCGTATGGAATCACATACCTGCACTTTCACACGCTCTTGTGTGTTCATACGAACTAAGCAAATTCCTCAATATTGTTCACATTACAATTAACTGATAGATACAAATTAAATGTTTTTCCTTCACTGTAATCGTAATATTGTGTTATAAAACAATAAAATTGAATAAAGAATATATTCTTCTTCTCAGAGGTTTGACTAACTTGGAGCACTAATACTACTTTACATGGTTTTATAAAATCTTGACTATATATAAATGCTGTATACGTACACGCGATTGAAAATTTTTCAACATTATCAAAATTACGCAAGTGTATTTATTATAAAATAATATGGGTACTGGTGTACGCAAGTGTTATTTCATGTGACAAGATTCATTACACCCATTTTCTGCTAAAAAATCGAAATTGTTTTCTTAGCTTGTTAATCCTACTTGAAGTTATAATAGTAATATATCAAAGCAAATTTTTTGTCACATTCATTGGCTTATAGAGTTCTCACCTTAACAAGATTTGTTCGGATGCCATACATGTGACACTTCTATCAATTGGCTGCTAAGGAAGACCTGTGGTTCTTGAAAGGGTTTCTTCGAAATAGGTGCACATGTTAAGTGCAGTGTAGTGAAGTGAATGTGACTAAGGGTATAGAAAATGCTCAGAGCGAATAAAATTGCTCTGCAGTGTAGTGATGTGAAGTGTGCGTGGCTGTTCACAGACATCCTGTTTTGGAGTAATTTTTATAGTTATTAATTTCTTTTAATTATATTATAGCAATTATTTTTACATTAAGGTTAAAGGAGGAATAATGGTATACGTCTGTATATTGAAGTGTGCTTGTAGGTATGAGTGTGAGTCTGTATCTGTTTGTAAGTGAAAAAGTGTATCTGTACGTATGTGAATATACACACATATGGACCTAATTTAATTTTTTTAATTTCTTAGGTGTATTATCCTTATCGCTTATTGTGTACTAATTTTCTAAGCAATTTATTACGTGTGTGTGTATTTTATAGATATTTGGGCGAAGATGTTTTTTTTTAATTTCACGTTATCGTATTATGTATATTCTTATTCAGTCTATTATGTTTTCCATCTGCCGCCGAGCATTGCTCACTTGCAGATTAATAAATATTATTATTAATTTGGCACCAACAAATCGCTCACTTATACCCCTTGGTGATCACAATTTCTGATGCCTGAGGACAGAGTTGTCCAACTTATCTTAGTCCGCGGACCATTTTCATTACACTTTCGATAGATGTGTAATGGGGTTTGACAAAATGTTGCCTAATGATTAAATCTAATTGGTCATATTTATTTATTTGTAACGCGATATTTTCACCATCATCAATAAATTTGAATTATTTCAAGCTGTAAAATTTAAAAAGTATTTTAAATATTTAGTATTATAATAAAATGTTTTCATATTTTAAAGTAAAACGGAGAAATTCCGATCACAATTGTATATTTTCTCTGACAAATTTTAATTCTGACATCGTTGAGTTAAAACACAAATTGTGCTCCACCCGCCCAACGTTTGATGAAAAATTTGATGTGTAATATACTTTAACTCGCCGGCCGTAAAAAAAATGTTTCGCAAGCAGCCAGTTGGACAGCGCTGTCTCAGAATCATATTTTTTCACTTCGGATTATTGTTAAATGTAACCACCTGGATTCTAAACATTCTTCAAAGGATCCTGCTTTGAAATGAGACATTAGATCTCCAATTTATCCCAAATTATTGAAAATATCCAAAACCTTGTATATATCATTAGAAAAAATATCCAGAAATATACATTGATACACACTGTTCGCTAAATAGAACTAGATACATAAATCGTCGTAAGGAATATCCTTCTGGGGATTTTTTTTTTTAATGAAATTTTCAACTGTATCCCTAAAATTATTTGAAGGCTTGCAAGACTTGAAAGAAGTTACAGATCCTCTATTTTCTTCTTTCAAGAAATTGTGATTCAAAGAGATGCAGAGACTTTGCGAGTGAATTTCGAAGCACGAGAACGTGTTAGGGAGTGAAGGTTGAGTAACGAAGCACCGCCTTGATTATGCACCGCAAGGAAGGAAGAGCGGACACAACAGCACCCTGGAGAATTCAGCGCTTAGCACTGCACTTGTACATTCGCAGTACAGCAAACCACGTTGCACAAACTTATTCGGTGAAACAACACGTGTAGTGTACTGAAAGCAGGGTGTAAAGACATCCTCAGTGCTAACAACTAGTTCTCCCGTAGAATAAACTATGTTCGGTGTACACAATGTCTCATAACTCCTCGTAACAAATTGGAGAGATGATGTAAAGGTGTGTAAAGTGCTTTATTATGAGAATTAAGAAAGTGATATCGGTATTCGAAGTTCAACAAAAAATATCAACACGGTGTTCAGATGTCCGCCAATCAGCAGCGAAACAGACCACGCACCGACGTCACATATATCGGTGAATATGTTCTACAAGGAATTTCGAGGCGTATATTGCTGCTAAGAGGCCGAAATCCAGTATCGCTGCTAATGTGTCGAAATTTGAACATCTATTGTAATTTGTGGTTATACCTTTTTCTCATCCTCATTTTCCCTAATAAAGCTTTTTACGGACCTGTGTCTTATGATCTTACTCTGCCTTTGTTACATCATAGTTTCCTTCCGGAGACATTTCTGGACATATGTACCTTAATGATTTTTCGTTCACATTAATGTGTTCTATTATCCCTCCAATTTTTTACGTGGAGTTCTGGAACAACCTATATTTAATTTCTTGCTTTAATAGTACAGGACAAGTACAAAGACTGACTTCGAAATATGTAGGTAAGTCAATAAAAAGTTGCAAAACTGGATAGAGGGAATAATAAAAGTAGCTTCCTGACATTTATTTCACTTTTGGGCGAAATCACTCTGTACATTCAGACACTTATTCTATCTCTTTACAAATCCTCGGAAGCCGGTGGCAAAGAAGTCTTTTGGTTGTTTTCGCAGCCAACGAATAACCTCTTGCATTACGGCATCATCGGTTTCAAAATGACGGTCACCCGAATGATTTTTTAGGATCCAAACATGAAAATCACAACGCCGGTCATTACGAATGATTTGCTCCACACGCTCCACTGTGACTGCAGTTCACACCTCCGCAGGACGAACAGGACGCTCCCCATCACTGATGTTTTGCCTTTCCTTGTTAAACTTCTGGATCCAATTCAACTCAATTTTCCGTGACNGATGCACTTCTTCGGTGGGCAGTCCTTTGCCCCACACAAAATACGCACAACTGCCCGCTGTTCTTCTCGTGTACACTCACGCAACACAACCGCCATCGTGCACTGGCTGCCTCTGAATGACTGCGTGCCTACGAGATGTCACGCAGCCTATACGACAAGCATACATATGCTGTCATCTGCTGGCAAAAAATGCGCTCGTAAATTAAAACGACGTAATTATATATTGACTCGTCCTCGTACCTTAATGGTACTTTGTTCCTATTTACGTGCTCTATCATCCGTCCAATTTTTGCGTAGAATTCTGGGACAACCTTTATATAATTTATTGCTTAATAGTTTAGGACAAGAACGAAGACAGACTCCGAAATACATGGAGTTGGTGGACGTGAGAGTCAGTGAGAGAGGCGGGGCGCGGTCAGTGGGCAGGAAGGCTAAGTTTCCCTCCCTGCGTAATTATTTAGCGGAAGCGTGTCCACACCACGGCTCCTTGGGAGAAGACAGGGGAGGGGGCGGGTGAGAGAGAAGATGGATTAATGAGAGGGAGAGGAAGGGTTGGCGAGTGGAGAAGTTACGGAAGGAGCAAATAACGCGGCCGGCGAAGGGCAAACACGAGCGGCATCAAGGGAAAAGGGAAGGAAAATGTTTTATCAGGGAAGAGAAACTTCGGTAACGATACGATGCCCTTCATAGAAGAGGATCTCAAAAGACATTGGCACAGAGATTACTTAAAAATCAAGAATATTTATTTGTTATTTGGTTTATATGAAACAAAAAAATCTAAGTCTAAAAATATTTTTGATTTAACATTTGAAATTAATATAACATTATTTTTATACAAATAAAGGAATCAGACGATGTTTCAAGCTGGTTTGTTGCATCTGCTTTGTCAAAATATGAAGAATACCAATACATAAGAAGTTTTTGTATCAACAAAATATAACTTTTTAGATGTGTTTGATGAATAATTATACCAGTAGTACAAAATAACAACAAAGTAATTTTCAATCGACGACACAGAAAAATGCTTTTCGGGGAGTGCTTTATAAAATGTCTAACGCAAAAATTTCATTACAAAAGAAACCATTTTCAAAGAAATATTTTTACTTTCATACTCAAGTTGTTCTTTAACAAATTTCAGTATATAAAATAATTATACTGATTTCTGTTATTTTTTGCACATTACAGAATGAAACTTTAATACGTAGTGGATCGCAATGTTCATAGATTTCGTACTCCCACGGGAGTAGGGAAGAAAAAGGTTTTCGGGATCAAAGAGGGGTATCTTTAACTATGTATGGAATTGTTTTCGTTATATATTGCAATCCATAAAACACATCTAATAATAATAATATATTATTATTATTATTACCAGTAAAGCTGAATCAGAGAAATTATCTAAATATTACCCACTTCCAATAGAATACAAAGAAACACAGGCGGCTTCATTCCATAGATATCATTCGTATAGTTATGATAGCAAATAGTTTAGTAAATAAAAATCTAAAAATGTACCTGAAAAAATAAGACTAAATTCAACAAAAATAATCACTAAATCAGAAAAGTTGGTCATTTCGGAGACATGTAGAATTGTGCACGATGTGTTGAATTTTAAAGATAAGCCAAAATGGCCCTTCACACACTATGTACCTGATGTATATCTCCGAGAAAAATGTTTCATTTTAATAATAATAATTCAGTTCTAATTTATTATACAGGAGTGTGCTTGGCTAAATCCTTACCTACCCTTTAAATAGCCAGTTTATTAGATGAACTATGAAAAGAAAAGAAAATAATAACATTAAATGCATGAACAGACTACTAACAAGAAATTAATGCAATCTATTAATGAGCCATTTCATTCCCAAGAATTCAACACAACATTGTATGAAATGAAAGCAAGTGACGGTAGTAGTACACCACCTTCGTCTGTGCTTCTCTAGCGCAGACTTCGTGCCGTGTCGCCCCACCACACAGCAGGCGCCGTGTAAATTGCGTGTCGAGTTTATAAGCAGTCTTCCGCGCTGTCTGCACCTCCCGTCGCTGCTTTCTCCGCTTCCGTTTGCACCGCTGCCATTAGTGGCACTTTCGTTTATCAAACGCATTTGCCATGCACAAAGGAAACATAATAAGGCTCTCAAAAGGTGATAATCAAAACAAAAATGTGACCGCATATTTTTTGGGAACCTAAAAAGAAGCAAGTTTTTCTCGTTTTCAGTACGAACTTTTCGAAGTAGGTGTAGATATTCCCAGATAAACNGCATTCACGGTAACACCTGTCTCTTATACACATCTTATATATATATATATATATATATATATATATCATACACGATGAAAACACCCATGATGGACCCGAGATTAAATCCCAGAATCTTGAACTTCATATTGACTGAGCCAACAGGTCACATCGGAAAAAAGAGTGATACATGAGGTTCGGCATATTTATCAAGAAAAAAAAATACAATAACAAAATGGATTATTGGATTCGTTATTCAATTTGTGTGAGTTTAGAAGAGCATTGTATTGATATTATCGTGATCCGTGCATAGTAATTTCCAAACATAATCCGCGAATGTTTTTCCATATGATAACAAGTAAATTTAAAAGGTTATTACACAATTTTGGGAAGGTGAATGCCAAAATTTAATTATTCGTAGAGTAATTATTCATATTTTCATTACAAGAAATAAAATAAATTAATTATGTTATTTTGAATACAAAAGTGGGAGACGGGACCGAGATTAGAACACGGGACTTTCATTTTAGCGCGCTGATACGCTACCAACTGCGCCACCACGTTCTCCTCTGGGTCCAGACTACTGACACACCAGGTAATCTCTTAGAGATTACTATCCTTATTAATAAAATAAGTTCCTCGACCGGTGTCATCAACTGCGATCGGTTCTCAGGATCTTGCCCCAGAAAGCGATTATCTCACCGCGTTCACAAGCTCTTTTAGGCGAAACATTCATCCATACTAATAAATAAATGCGTAACCTCTGTTTGCTACATGATCTCGACGAAACTACTGAACCGATCGTGATGAAATTCGGCAAGAAGATAGTTTAGATGTCCAGGATGAACGTAGACTAACTTTTATTATTAAAATGTGTCATAAGAAAGACAGAAATGGCTTAAAAAATAAATGTCGATAAAATTGGGAAAAAAAGAATTATATTTGCTTACGCTGTCTAAACGGATAGAGATAAGTGACAATTATGAATGGTAATATGGTTCGCCTGAAAGAGTTCTACAAAAAAGTCCACGACAGCATACGTCTATCTCCAAAAATTAACCTAAACTATAGGTAAAATATTATAAAAATTGAAATGTTAAAATACTTCAATTAAAGAGAGAAATTTAAGACAGAAAAAATCAGTTACGATCAAATGTGATGGCTCAATTGTTTGGTGCACTTAACAATGATGTAATAGGCCTTTAAATCGTAAAATTTCGACGAATAGTTTAGTTTTTATAAGAAGTTTTATGAAATGGCGCAGCCGCGTCGTGCCTCGAATGCGAAAATTCAACCGGCGCGGCGTGGTTCCCGCGCGATGGTACAGTTTATACAGTCTGTATTAAATTTCTCTGATAATGGCTTTGAAAACTTAGGATGCTGTATATTGCTTTTAAAAACCAGCAAGTAAAAGTATTTTGTTCCCACAATAGAGATAGATTTTATTTTTTCCCGAGTAAAAGAATATTAGTCCAAGAAAAATCCCGGGTAATCAGCTAGTATTAAATGAACACGGTTTTGTCAAAATCACAGCGACAGTTATGAGAAAGCAACACGACTTCCGTCGCCAGAGCGACACACGCCCTTCTCTTCCGTTTCCCCCCGGGGCACTCCCGTCGAGAAAGCAATGCGTCGCCTATTTGCATAACTCTTATTTGGGTGACACGGGCGCTTTTACCATCACTCAAAGGAAATGCGACACGAGAGGAGAAAGGAAAGAATGCATACTGTCGTCGTAAAAATCGTAGATACCCGACTTGGTGCTCGTAAAGAAAATGAACCACATGAAAACTAGCACCGAATCGAGCATATTCTTGTACAGCTGATAGAAAGAACAAAGCAAGTGCCTTAGCTACGGCTATCTTTAACGGCGTGAAACGAATGTACCAAACATTATAATCCCAGAATTAAATACAAATCCGCATAGAACTATCAAGGATTAAAAAATTAGCTCTTTTAACTATTTGGATTACGAGTTATCTAACGAGACCTATTTTGACCTATTAATGGGCCAACAATAGATCATGACTTTGTAGAACAAATTGTATCGGAGATTTTAAAAAAGCGATAAAAGGCAAACGAATTTACATTTTTCGTTTAAAAAATAAAACAATTGAATTATTAAATCGACCTTTTATTGTAGACAATTATTTACTACTAGTATCACAACGTTTCAGTACTATATTGCTGCCATCGTCAGGCGAATGTTTGTGTTCGGACATATAAACAAATTATTACTAGAAAAATAAAGAAATAAACCAGTACGCACTCGGCACTTTACAAACCTAGAATACTGAATTCGTAAGTTACAGTCCCTTTGGTATAATATTTAAACTACCAGGTAACAGGTTGCAGTGAATTAGTTAAACCTGGAAACACTGAACACAAGGAATAGCATATAAGTAAAAAAGTCTACTGAACCTAATTCACACAGAAGAATTTCCCAAATTTTCAACGAGTAGTCCTCCAACAATCGTTTATTTTGGTGAATATCTATCGATTAAAGTTAATCTATCGATACTTCTTGATACAATAGTCCGAGCATCAAGTGATGATGGCAGCACTAGTTAATACACTGTCACAGTACACCCAGCTACACCCAGCTTCACAATTATTATTTTTTTTTTTTCAGTTCAGTTACCGGCACGTGTACCGGAGCGTAGCGGCACAAACGCCCTGATTTTGATCCATAATACGTCTCCCATGCTCACACAAAAATCTGCGACAGCGACATAGCTGGAAGAGCGGCTAACATTCAACAAAAATAGACGCCACCTGTTGTGGACGCAACTCGCAACTGGACAAATATAACCAGAGATGACGAAGATACAAGCCACTCGCAGCAACATCTGGCACAAGTGAGGCGATGGACTTGGATTCACTGGAATGGAACTTCTCTCATCTGTTTTAATAACAAACTATACTAAGGCTCTATAGAGGGGGACATATGCACGACGCCATTTTTGTATCAAACTGACAGACTGACCTTTAGAGTCGCTCTTCGCAATATTAGTTTATTATTGCAAATTCTTAGCGCATAACTTTAAGATCTTGAGAGTTTCAATGATAAGTGTTCGCCATTTCAATATCACGGTTTTTATGGTGCAGAACTTAAGTATTAAAAAAACAATTACTTCGAAAGAGGAAAATAAATTAAAGTTATGTTCTTTAACTGCAATTAAACTAATGGTATATTGACAACGAATAAAACACTTGGTTTTAATTCTTAGATCATTTGTTAAACTACTATTAAAATGAAGGACACAAATGCATTCATTCTTGCAGTATACATAGAAAGTCTCGATGTCGAAGGTACAGAAGAAAGTAATTACATACTTTTTCCAGTTGGAATTGATATTCTACTAATGGGATATAAATTTATAATGTGATGAAAATCCAAGTCGTCTCTCTGCAATCATAAATGATTATTTTTTAAATTATTTAAAATTTAACTATCAATGAGCATGATTAGAGCAATTTTTACAATACACAGAATGCATCACTACGGAACAAAAATGGCGGCTGCGCATGCCTATTTTCTAAAGAGCTCTAACTATACATATAAGAGCAAATGCAAAATTACTCTCATGAGACCGATTGTATGAAAAAGTGTATTCCCGTGAATGAAAAAGAAAACAAAATAGTTTTGTTTCCCTGCAATCAAAATATTCAAATTGTTTTGAAATTACATAAATGCAAAAGATGCCAATGTAGAAGAAAAATAAATTATTATTTTTTGAGAAACCAACATTTTGAGAGGTACCATGGAACGATTTCTCCTTTTGATACAAACAGTTTAACTCCAGACTAATTCTTGAATATTTTATACAGGATATTTCTTTCTGCGCAATGCTTATTTGAACGGAAATGTTACATTGTTCACCCGAAAGCGCATTCCGGTATACATAAAATAATAACACGAAAATATTTTTTCATAACGTAAGAAAAGGAAAAACGCAAGCTCAGAAAACACATTTGGATGTGACATCCCAAAGCTAAGTATCCGAACTATAAGGTGGAATGTTGTATACAAAGGTTTGGAGAAATTCTTTCCTTGATATCACATCCATACTCAGGGTAGTCACAACCATAGTGTTTGCTTTTTTTTGTCACTGCAATGTCCGAAAACTATAAGAAAGATTTGAAAATGGTAAATATATACGAGAACTTAAAACTGACACCAGAAACAAAAGTTGCAAGTGTACAAATCTAACACGACGGTATTACCATAAAATGTGCAAGATTATAGCGGTTCCTCGTAAAACATAATAATAATAATAATTATTATTATTATTATTATTATATATTTTTATGAGCTTCAGGCCATGAGGCCTGCTCTTCCATTCAACCGTGACTTGAGTGAGAGACATCGTAAGTATTGAATATGTAAGCACCAATTATGTACAGACAGTCCCTATCCGACAAACGATAAAACAAGACTAAGAAAAATACATAGCAGATTTACTTGCAAAAATATTAATTTTTAGACGATTGGCACTCCCAATATCGAGTAGAGAAGAAATCCTCAGAAACAAGAATGACCGCAGTTCTTGAAAGTAACATCTCTCCTGACGAAGGGGGTTTTCCTGCGGACTCAACAGCTGACGCGAGTGAGATGGATGCAACGGGACAGTGCGTTTATCTGCCTCAGCCCACGAAGCAGATACAAGTGCCCTGTCTCACCTTTCCTTCTAAAACTGCTAAGAGACATTCTTACATGTAATGCTCAAGACTGGCTTCATTGGCTCAGGCACGTGATTATCAGTCTCATTACTCATTTGGCGCATGCTTGTACGCATGAGTGTGTCTGTACCTGTTCGTAACGGAAAATGTGTTTGTGTACGTATGAGCATATACATGTTACCGTGAAAGACCGAAATTGGAGAATATCGACTTTCACCGGTTAATGTCAACATTCACCATGCACTAATGGTGAATGT
This sequence comes from Laupala kohalensis, assembly GCA_002313205.1. Taxonomy (NCBI): domain Eukaryota; kingdom Metazoa; phylum Arthropoda; class Insecta; order Orthoptera; family Trigonidiidae; genus Laupala; species Laupala kohalensis. The sequence continues at coordinate 574,589 of NNCF01128644.1, read as the reverse complement.
TAAACATGTCAGAGATTTACGAGTATATTTTCTTACCAAGAATTTAAAACACACAGTACATTCTAAATGGGAAAAGAAAATAATCGCGACATAAAAATTATGAATATATATTTTTCTCACCGTATATGACACCAAAAACTCTTTTGTAATAATTTGTAAAGAAAAGTTACTTTCCATAGATGAGATTTCTTTTGTAGAAATGTCGCTGAGAGAAGCAGCTGCAGCTAATTCGAGAAGTGGGGGGGCAAGGCTATACACGCTGTCATTGCAAAAGGAAGTGTTCCACAAATAAATGCAGCTGTAAAAGCAAAGGACTCTTGTGCAATTCAAAATGTCACAATAGTTTAAGTTGTTGCAATAAATAAGATTTGAATCACATAATTAAATATTTTTTTTATTACTATTATTTCCTTTTCCCATTTAGAATGTACTGTGTGTTTTAAATTCTTGGTAAGAAAATATACTCGTAAATCTCTGACATGTTTAACATTCACCATTAGTGCATGGTGAATGTCGACATTTACCAGTGTAAGTCAGAAATAAAGGTACTTAGCAAATATTTCGGACATACACCAAGTGACTATGTGAATGTTGACATTAACCGGTGAAAGTCGACATTCTCCAATTTCGGTCTTTCACGGTAACACACACATATGGGGCTCATGTAGATAATTAATTTCTTAAATGTAATTCTTTCCCGTTGTTACCTTGTGTACTAATTTTCTAACCATGTTATACCGTGTGTCTATTTTAGAGATATTGGGGAGATGATTTGATATTTAACCTCGTATTATTGTATTATGTATAGTTATTAGTCTTCTTTTCTATCCGTCACCGAACATTGCTCACTTGCAGATTAATAAATTATTATTATTATTATTAAATTCATATAGCATACGGTACATTAATATGAGACATGTATTTCTAAAGAAATAAAAGGAACCTCATTTTCTTAACGACTGTTATCATAGATATTTTATTTGATCGAGAATCATGAACAAATAGTTATAGAAAAACATCCAAAAATGCTGTTAAAAGCAATTATAACGAGAACTACGTTTCAAGATAACTTGTAATCTCACACTTCGTTTCCGATGCCAAACTATTCTCACGTCTTTCGAATGAAATGTGACACATTTGTTTATTCTTTTTAATATTTCAATTAAACAGGAGGAGCGAATCGAACAACGTCTCTTAGTTATCTCTTAGTTATCTCAATATTTGTTTTAAATATCATAAGCTCTCCTGGAGACAATTCGTCAAGATTCAAAGAGATCTCGAAAAAAAAATTTCGACCGATTACAAACATTCCTCGTTTATTCTTTATAATTGGAAAGTGATAAACCTTATTTTGCGTCAAATATTTTCGCTGGATCTGGACAGAGGTGTGACATACGGAAATGTTGTTTACCGATCAGTGCACAGAATGTTCTACAGAAATGTTTATATTCATGTTTCCAAAATTTTCGATTTTTAGAAACCGGTGAGTAAGTGAAGTAGGAATGAGATGTCCAGAAATAGGTTTTTATTCCCAACGCATTCAAAGTCAATTCTCAAGTTAGGTTTTTAATGTATCAACTTGTTCGTGAGTTATCGGGGGAACAAAATTCTTAACGTACACACACACACGTCATTGGACATCATCGCCAAAATTTGAAAATAGACTTCCCTGGAGGCAATACGTGATGATCTCAAAAGATCTCGAAAGTTTTTTTTTTCGAACGACTACAATACTTTTCTAATACATTCTGTATAATAGGAAAATAAAATCAGAGGCATATCCGAAATTTCTTAAAACTAACATAATTTTTACGGATTCATTTACATCTCGCTCGTTATATCTTCAAACACGTAACAGTGTCAATGCAAACAAGTATTCAATTGTAGCATGAATTCACATCTCTGTAGGCAGTGGAGGATCTATGGGGGGCTAAGGAGGCTATAGCCCCCCCCCATTCGACCTGAACTCGTAACAGATAAAATTGAAGTTGATAAAAGGCATAATTTGTAAAAGTGTTACCAGATTAATAATTTTTATTAGTTATAATTGTTTTTGTTATTAATAATATAATTGTTAATGTTATTCATAATACAAGATTAATAAAAGTAATAATACCATATTAATAACTTTAACAAATAATTATTATTGTTATTAATAAAATCAGATTGTTAATTCAGAATGATTTATTGGATGCATTTTATTTAAAGGTAATATTTATAAAATTTGTGCTGTAAAACCATAAATTTTAAACAAAAATTCTCCTTGATTACGATCTAGATCCGCCACTGTCCGCGGGATATAAGGATTCACAAAGTGATATACCCAATATAAAGGAAATAAAGAAATTGCCTTAGGATTCGTCAATAGCAAGAAAATACAACCCATCACACTGCGACGATTTGCTAAATTCTCGCGCAAAGCTTTAGCAATTCGACACACCAGACGATCCGTCCCAACCGATGGAATTACGACTGGGTAGCGGCCCCAAATGGATGTTTTGAATGGAGTTGCACACATGTGAGGCCGTATTCTCGCGTGAAAAAGGGTTATTTAGCAGGTGAAAAGGCGATACGACAGGAGGGTGAATGTCTCTCAGAGCAGACACACAAATGCCTTTCATTCTCATAACTTCCATGGAACACGGGAGGCGAATTATTACACAGAGGAGCTATCGAAATAATGGCTTCTTTCCCACAATATACGCAGGCTTCCAAAGCGGAATACTGTCCTCACAACTCCTTGTTCATTCTTCAATTACTGTTATTCAAATTATTGTTTCTGACACTGGAATTCATATAATCTTCTTTTAATAACTCTGTACTTTTACAGAAGAATCTGAAATTTAAAAAAATATATATATTGACTTTTCGATATCTTAATTTCTAAAAACATTTCTTAAACCACGAATATGCGATATGACGAAGCATAGATTATTGAGCTTTAAACATTCAATTCACATTAAACAACTTGTATATTAAATCGAAAATGTTGAGATGGATGTTTGAGTAGTTGTTCATTTTTCGCTCCTGGTTATGTGAATAATTCCTCAAAATTAGTTTTTATTTTATAATTATCAATATATCGCTCAATAATTACCGCCCCAAAGAGGATTATATCTTCAGGATATAAACTTTATTAATCCAATAAATTTGTAAAGTGAGTTGGATTAAGTTAGTATTTTGTTTAAATTAAAACCTTTAATTATAATATTTGTAGGGATTAATAAAGAAATTCGTTCATTCAAAATGAATAGAGTCATAATATTGTCTCACCCAACTGAAACGAAAGCTCAATAACGATTTCATTTTTGATTCTGAGGACTTCTTGAAACGCCAATTCACTTAGCTCACGCCATTTCCAAATTTCAAGATGGATCTTTTAGTACCGGGAACGAAGAGTATGGTTCGTCGTAAGCACCAGAAGTAACGACGAAACGAAAACAAGGTGTAAAGTTGGAAAATATAATGAGGTAAAAATGTCTTCTTAAAATACAAATTAAACTCAAACCCCGGATACTCGTAGTCAAGTTTGCACGACAAAGGGGATCTGCGGCAGGTTTTCTCAAAGTAGCCGACTATTGGCAGTAATTGATAAGCCACTGTGACGGACAGAGGGCTTAATCACTAACCTTTGTCCGCGGGGAAGCTGCATGTAGTTAGCTTTTCCACCGGGTATAGAAGTTTTTGTCTGGGTGACATGGTACGCCGTCTGGATTGGGTGGAGCCACGCTCGGTCACCATCCGCAGTAGGCACACGACAATACCGTGTTCGCGTTCCATTGGTTACATCTCGTTACCATTCTTACGCCGCAAGGACTGTACTTCCTCCTTCTTACGTACCAATCATAATACATTCACTATGACAGGTTCATTCGTAGCTGCGTTGATTCAGCGCACGAGCGATAGCGGTGTCACACCTACCCAAGTTCAAAATATAAGGAGCGTTACATACATCCTTTGAGAACGTGTACCAAGAAAACTGGTGAAAATTTAGCAGTATAATAATAGCTATAAGAACTCAAAATACTGTTAGTGATATATCCAGATAACATCTCATTTCACTTTTGTACCTGTTGAAATTGCTATAGCACGGAAAATAGTACTCACAGTATTGTAAATCGACATATAACTTTTACAAAACTTCATTTATTTCAAACTTTGNAGCTGTCTCTTATACACATCTAGATGTGTATAAGAGACAGATATAAAGCTGTCTACCTTGACCTAGCTACTCTATTACGACTCACAGAAATCGATCGCAAAAAAAAAGTACTGAAAACAGAAGTAGAGAGAAAGAAACACATTGCATTTTGATGCGAATCTTATGATGTTTTCATAACCTCTCATCAAAAAACTACACAAAGCCAAACAACTATTTGCGAAGAATCTGAATGATGGTTATAAAATGAAACGCTAACATGAAATGTTGACGAGGAGCACTAGTGCGTGGCTGGTGGCTCATAAATGGCTCCGTGGCGAAGACTCGAGTGTACTCGAGCGCCAGTCCAAACGGACCCATTCCCCGCGTAATGTGTCCCTCGGCGCTGAGGGCGTCTTCGGGATGGACCAACAGCCGATCGATTACTCGACCGGAGACTAAACTTCTTTAAGGCTTCCTCTCCGTTGCTGCTGAAACACAGATGAGAATACTGCACTGCGGCAGAAATGCTTGCTCCAGGTCGTCTCTCATCCAATTTAAATTTCTCACCCGAACGTACGCAAGACGAATGGTCTGATTAAGGGCTGTCCATGAATAACTTTAACACAAAAATTATAAATAAATAAATAAATGTATTGTCTCAAAAGCAGTTACAAACAGCGTATGACCACGTGGACAATACAATTAATTTACTCTCCGGAAGCAAGCAAGTAACCGTCCCATCAATTCCGATCAAGGGTCCTAAGGTAGAGGCGGTTTTAACAATATCGGCACACTCCGAAGTTAAGTATAAAAGTACTTAGGTACGTGTTATAATATTAACAGAATATCAACATGTTTTCATTTAATAAAACACAAAAAGTTGTTTCACAAGAACTTATTATTATAAACTATAGATCGGAGAATACTGTTTACACATCATAACTATTAAAATAAATATCCGAGATTTATTACTTCAATAGACGCCGCCCCTAGGCAAGGGCCTACAGAGCCTGCATAAAGAAATCCGCCGGGAACAGTCGGTCCAGGATGGAACAGAAGAGATGGAACAATTATCATTTTTAATATCCCCCTCCAGTAGCGTATGGGGGTGCAGCTTGATTTCTAAAGGGCCCTCCAAATGGGTCTTCAATAATAAAGTCATAAATTTGAACATAAATACACTGCACTTTAATTTTACTATAACAGCAAAATACTGATAGCTGAACTTCTTATTAAATACTACTCCAATTTAAATTTCAGCATACGTACACTTTGGAGTGTGCCATAAATAAAAGGAAATTTTTTAAAAAATCCGCCATAATGCATCTGTAACGAACACTCTTAATAATAAAATAATAATAAAAACGCCTCGAATAATAAAGACGTAACGCGAACCTTACAATCACACGAAACTAAGGATGCAAAAATAAATCTTCAGAGAGCGTTTTTGATATTTGGTATTATTTGTTCTATGTAACCAAATTTTTTCCTTTTTTTTTTCTTTTGTATTTAAAAGCGCCTTAAAACATTCTCAGCCTCCTTAGAAAGACTATTAAAGCAATCCAAAACTTTAGTGATTTTTAAGCTTGATATTTTGAAATGTACCTTTCTCTTCTTATTGTAAAGATAGCACTATTTCCAGTAATTTTGTGTTTTATAAAAAGTTTAACTGAAAGTTTTCAAAAAGTATTTTGAATGACTTCAATTTCAAAATGCGTCGCCTTGGACACCACATACAAACATTTGAACACAAGAAAAATGTTTTAATGTATAAGTTATATGACATTACTAAACAGTATGGAAACCACTGAGTAGCTTACCATTTTCGAACAGATATAAGGTATAGGAGTAAGTAAATGGGTATGTCTCTCGAGATATGATATCTAGGAGTTTCTAACCTGCAAAAATTCACCCTCATCTGATCATCTCCAGATATCATGGAACGGAACAGTGATTTCAAACGAATTAAGTCAATGTTTTTGGCTCAGCGCGTAAAAAAGGTACAGTCGTCATTAAATGCTCCTGTGCATTTCAAATGAGTTAAGCAAGTTCCTGAGTATTGGTTGTACTATACTATTAATTGATAGATATAAATTAAAACATGTTTTTTCAAATTGTTGTGTTTTAAAACAATTAGAACAATAAAAACGAAAACAATTATACAACTCTGTAATTCTACTATCTTGGGAGTGCTGGGTCCACCTTAAACCAATGTTATTGGCTCAGAGTATATAAGAGGTACATACGCTATTCTCGACCTTCAACCCTTCGCTCGGCATTCTCATGCGCCTGTCCCTGTAAGTTTTCCTTGGACTGTAAACACAAAACAAGGGAAATCACAGTCGATTTAAAATAAATATCGATTAATTCATTTTATTTCCATAAATATTGAATTCATCCATCTCCAATCAAAAAGTCTGAGGGAGCTTTGATGAAGTAAACCGTCCCTTGTCGAGTGAACGAACTTCCATTACCCGTTCTCAGCTAAATTGTTTTTATGCAAAACGCCACTGCCCTACACTTCCCTCACCACCTTTTTCTTTTATCCCTTATCGCCCTTCGGTCGTCTCCTTTGCGTAAACACGTCACCGGAACCGCTTCTCCCCTCTCCTTCCGGTCTCGTTATTCATAGAGCGCGCTAGTGATACGTCGAGGGGAGACGTGTGCTTTGGCTCAATTGGCCACAAAGACTAACTCCCTGCCAGCACTAACGAGACATATTTATCCGGCTGCCCTTCCTCGCTCGCACACTTTAATTAACCACTAAAGCACGAGAGACTTATATAATCTATAGGCTCGTACTTGCAACGCCACGGAAACTGGTGCTCGAACATCTACCAAGTGTTCTTGTCGACGGATCGAATATATCTTGTATACACTGTACGAAACGGGTCCAACATAAAAAAATGCATCAGAACGTATGTGATGATGAGGTACCTTTTGGTATATATCCCTCGAACTCCTGTAATAGATAACTAATAACTAAAATTTAGGTGTCATTGCAAATATTATTGTCAGGACTGGCGCCGAATCGTTATCACACATTTTAACTACATACGATTTGTTTTGTATCGTCTACTGTCCGGTAAAAATTGCGACGAACTGGGATTCGAACCCGGGACATTCTGCTTTCGCCGTAGGTGTACTGTCATTACACCACCCGCCTCGACACCCAGAGCACGTACAAAGAGGCAGACAGGGTGGATGTTGTTCACGGGTTTGGGTGACGAGGCGGGTGGTGCAATGGTAGTAGACCTGCAGTCAAAGTGGGAAGTCCTGGGTTCGTTTCCCGATTTGTCGTCATTTTTACCTAGCCTTAGACGATGTATACTTCCGTCCCCGAGTAGGTACTGGGAAGTTGTGATTTCAAGATTTGTTTTGTATTCGGTTTTAAAATACAAATTGTACAAATTATATTCAGTTTTAAACTTCCTCCTGCACCAGTGCTTCTACAATGTAAAATAATTTATTGATTTTAATAAAAGTTAAATCCGTCTTGTACTTTATCACGCCATTGCTGTAGTACTTTTTAAATAACTTATAACAATTTCAAAAACTATTTTCTTGCATGATTGTGTTGTCTTATGGCTCATATTAATTTAGTTTTATGTGTACTC
>NNCF01128644.1:549659-566807 GCA_002313205.1 Laupala kohalensis | reverse complement strand
GGCCCGGGTTTTGCTCCGGTTTTCCTTCGGGTAGAGGCGGATTTCTTATACAGGTTCTCTAGGCTTTGTCTAGGGGCGTGTTTATTGTAACAATAAATCGTGAATTTAGTGTTATTCCAATTCTTATGATTTTTAAACACTATACTCAGAATAAACGATAGTTCGATAATAATTTGTACATGTAATTTTTTTGCGTAAAATTACAAACATATTGACATTCTATTATTATTATAACTCGCAGCTAACTTTTTATCTCATCTAGGAATTTTTGCTTAAATTTTTGAATCCGCCTCTGCCTTAGGGCCCTTGATCGGAATTGATGGGATGGTTCCTTGCTTGCTTCCGGAGAGTAAATTTGTTTATTGTTCTCCACGTGGTCATCCGCAGTTTGTACTGTTCTTTTGACAATAAATTTATTTATTTATTTATTTATTTATTAGAGTTGAAGAATTTACAAACGGTCTCCCACGTGGTGGTACTCATATCACTCTTTCCTGCCTTGAGAACTTTCGAAGATATAAGGTATATAAAAAATGTTTCAACTACATTCTACACTGTAGACATACACAGAGACGATGTTTGTTCAAACACTGCAATTTATTCGAATATATTGAGGAACTTCAGAAAGAATACTTCAGATCAACCTGTAAGAAATCGCGAGGATAGATTGGCGTTAGCGAAGAAGTCGTAGACACCGTGAAACTAGGCTTCATCGTCACAATCGTAGTCAAGAATTACAGCACGTGAATGTGCAAGTCCACTGTTGCTGGTATTTAACCGAAGTGAGAAATGCTTGTCATGCATCGTACTGGAAGTTCCAAGTTAATTGCAACAGGTTTAGAAGCAATTGTGTAAATTTAAACTCTTTAACATTTTTTCTTCATTAATTGCGTGTGTGAGTTAGTCACTCCGGATCAACTAGGTCTAAATGATAACAATACAACTTAAGGTATTTATGATGAAGGTTAAATGTAATACAATTCAAGCTTCTATGACTTTATTCTGGTTATTATCTTCATTAGTATACTGTTTCAGACATAACACCTTCAACGGAAAACACCCAGAGATCATACAGAAAACTCAAAAGAGCGCATACCGCGAATTTTAATGCTAAGTTTTACCTAGATTAGTAGTCACGCAGACTGGAAAACGGATTCAAAAATAGAGACTAATTTAAGTTTGAGATTTATTATGTCTATAATAATTTCTTGAAAAGTTCATTACAATTTTTTTGAATAGAGCAAAAATTGCATAGAGCTTTCTTACAAACTCTCCCAAAAATATATTATATTTTTAAATCAGTGTGGAAAAAGGGGTCACGATATTGTGATAGGATCAATACATTGTGTATCAGCGGGTCAGAAGACACAATGAGCGCAAACATTTCATGACAAAATATGTGAATAAGTAAAACCGAAGATGAAATTTTAACGTATCTAATATATATTTACCATTTGGTCTACATTTATTTTAGCATAGTTGCTGAAATTGCTCGTCGTAAAAATGAAGTAAGAGGATACCCAGCAAATCATCACAAGATTCATACATAGTTCAAGATCCGCCATAGAATTTTACTTCCAGTCAAGTTTTCTCATCATGGCTCACTGCCTTCCTGAACGTCTAGGAAATTTCGTACGAATTTTTGCCCGAATGTCTTGGTAAAGTTCTCAATGGTGAGAATATTCTGGTTCAATGTTCACCACATTTCTCCATTCGTCTCGTGTATTGATTTCCAAGGGTAATATTTTAAAATTTCAAATAATGTTAGACAAAACACAAAATCCGTTCATCGTACATTACAATATTAATCCAATATTTTTAAAAAGTTTAAAAAAATATATTTAAAAAACATAGGAATTTCGAGACGCGAAAGTTAGCGCAAGAGGAAAGAAAAATTTGTTGATATGTCAGAACAGCATGAATGACGTATACTCTTCAGAAATAACACGAAAAACCAAGGAATTAATTGAAGATGATGAAAATAAAGCAATGCCTTCATGAAGAAAATCTTCCCCTTCTACCTAAAGCCCCCTTCCCCTTCAACGAATGAGGGTCGTTGCCACATATCTTCACCGTCCACGAGCTGTCCTCACTGTTTAATTACTTGCCTCCAACTGCCGGAATTCGGGGCTCGTTACACTTAACAACGATTTATTCCGTCTCGCAAAGTAAGATAAACTCTTGAGAAAGCAGGAAAAATGTGAACAAACTTACTTTGGAGAAGACAGTAATTTATAATGATGACTTTTCTAACAGAGAAATAAAAGCAGAGTAAAATGTAATGCAACTAAAAATATGCTTCGCGACATCAATAAATATTTGGTCAGTGTCAGAGCTGATCTATGGGGAGATGGGGTGTTAAGAGGGTTTTACCTCCTCCCCCCACGGCACCTGAACTTTCAACAGATATTGAAATTGATAAAATGTACTTTTATCCTTTAATATGTATTTGCGATTTTAAACAATTAACAAATTTGGTCACTTTTTAATAAATTGTTAATTATCTATTTGATAAGTTGATGTATTATATTAAAATACAAAAGCGTTATAACATTTATAATAATATTTGCAATAATACCTATAATAATATTTTAGTAATATTTATAAAATTTGTGTTGTAAAACTATAATTTTCATACATAAATGCTCCCCATATCCTTCCGCGGTTGAATTGTCCTTTTCAAATTCAAATTATCCCCCCCCTTGATTATGGTCTAGATCCGCCACTCGTTAGAGTTGTCGATATTAATGAAAATATAATAATGAAAAAGTGGTTTCACTGATGAATACTGCAAAACTAACTCCATAATTATGTACTGTAATTCGGTGAGATGCAAAAATTTTCAAGCAGTTCAGCAAGAAAATGAGAATATTTCAGTCAAACTTGGTTCAACACACATTGATTGTGCTTGGAATCCAAGAGATGGCTAAAAGTGGCAAAAATGTTACATAAGTTATTTCTATCCATGATGTACTATATGTTCTGTCCCCATTAATGTGTTTCATGTTGAGACATTGCAATTTTTTTAATGCCGATTTTTTTTAAATACCGGACATATTAGAAAATAATATTGATTGCAATGATAATGAGCAAATCATGTAATGTGTTCTAAGTTAAAGAACTACATTGTCTCCCAATTTACGATACATTATATTCATTACTATTCCAAAATGTCTCTAAAAGAATCGTCTCTCGATCATAAGAACGTCTTTTCATTCTTGGCTTCGTACTGTTAAGACCTATTTTCAAGTCTAATTATGAATTGAATTCAGCTTCTCTCCGCAACTCAAGGTTCACTGTTTGGTTACCATGAGACACTGCGCTATGAATCTTGAAGGAAAGAAGACCCTTCTTTCTTAATTGATTGGCCACAAGCGGGGTAGAAATTTCAGATACTCGAGTTTGATATTTGTATATAAAGAGACCCAGAACACCAAAATTTAAAAAAAGGTTCACCAAAATTTAGCTCATTATTCTGCGTTGACAGATTGAAAAAGATCATTTTTATCATGACATATTTATATTTTTTCATAGGTGGAGCCGCTCCAAAAGAAATTTCAGTTTCCTCGACGTATTGCAAATTTTGACACGAGAACTATGGCATTGATTGCAGCCAAATTTCCCGTAACGAAAGTATTCAATGCTTACAATAGCACTATTCAATGCAAATCTGTGTACAATCAGCTTCGTAATAAATGTATAAGATACATCCCTTTCGGTTATTCCCATACAAGCATTCCCACGACACCAACGAGAAAATCCTACCTTTTAACTTTTACAATAATTTTTATGGGGGGGGGGGGAGAGGTGAATAACGTAATTTTAAAATTCAAATGTATATTTTCAAGTCATTTTGGAACACTACATAAGAAATTTGATTCAAATAAATGCGATATTTCTTATATAATATACATTCAAACTAAGATTTTCATCGAGGAGCATCAGCAAAACCATTTTGTTCCAACTTTAGCAATATCAGCAGCCAATGATAAAAAGTAGGCCTTTCCAATGGGTCAACGCAGAATAAAATATCTAGGTATATCAATCTTTTGTGTTGGTCTACAGGGAACCTTTCTATTCAAGTGTAAAATCGACTATCTACAATTTTTACACTCAGAATAGACATTTTTGTAAAATGTTTAGCCAAAACCGGAACGATGTCATATTACTGACATTTGGCGCTCGGGCAAAATTTTGGAGAGCCCCGCATTATAGGAAAGTATCGAAACACAATATTGAAAGGTAAATAGATGTGCTACTCACGTCCATCATTATTATATTATTAAATAACAAACTTTTACACTTATAGGGATCGTTACACTGTGTCTAGGGGTACCCTATTTCCCCCCGAAATAATACGCTTGTGCGTTGTACATTTACTTTATTCGATAAGTACACCTGGTCGATGCGTCCAGCATGCCTCCTCGGAACCAATTACCCTCAACTGGCGGCACCGCGTTTCAGGCAGGCGAGACAAAGCCAATCCTTTGGTACCGATAGGGAATGGGGGTGCGCCTTCGCCTGGCCGGCGCGACAGAACGCTTCCTCGTGGCGAGGCTGGCGGCACCGCGTTTCAGGCAGGCGAGACAAAGCCAATCCTCTGGTACCGTTAAGGGATGGGGGTGCGCCTTCGCCTGGCCGGCGCGACAGAGCGCTTCCTCGTGGCGAGGCCGCCACACTATCTTTCACACTTAACTTTCACACTAAGGTTGTGTGAAATACAGTTATTTATTTATAAAAAGGGTGTAAAGGTTTATAATTGAATGTGACACTTTACGTGATTTCCATCTGAACATGTCATTATTAAGAACGTATTACTTGCCATTTTTGAATAAAAAACATGTTTCATATGAACCTTGATGCCACTAGTAGAGCTTCGGTTTAGAAGAGTTTATGAACATAATTTAATGCATCATCGCGCAGATTCTTTTAATTTGTAAAAAGAAATGTAATTAACAGGCGCTCAATGTAAAATTATGTAACGTAGTAAGTTAACAAGTAGAGTATATGAAGAGATAATCTCTACAATTGAAAATTGGGGATGGCCTATGCGGTTGCTTTATGATAAATGAATAGCACAGTTTTAATTAATTTATTGGTTGAGAGATTCATAGTAACTTTTCAACTGGTGTAATTAAATTTTAAACCGCTTTACCAGTCGTTGCCCATACATTTTTTCGAGTTGAAAGTATCAAACTTGAGTATGTACATTCTGACATTATAAAGAGAAATTGTCTTGATTATAATGTGAAAAGTTTTCTCATGCACAATAATGTGACATTGATTTTATAACGTGAAAGAACTTACTGTTTTCAATAAAAGAAGTTAATAAGAGATTCAATTTACTAATAAATATAGTTTTCCATATGATTTCGGATGATGAAAGTGCTGTTAATACCACTTATATTTTGTCACGCCATTGTTATAGTACTCTAGATACTGATTAAATTTCTGTTCTCATGCACGGAGTTTTGATAATTTCAATTTATTATAGTTTATTTCTAACTACGCAACCATGGCACGGTTGTATACATTATCTCTGTAGACCCATCCTGGCCCGGGTTTTTCTCCGGTTTTCCTCCGGGAAGTGACGGATTCTCCATTGACGGGAATGTCATTTAAAACATTTGCTATTAGTCTTGAATTTTGAGTGTACATGATATCTACGATACGTATATAAATAACTACGTATTTCTTTAAATATTTTTTAAATATAAATATTGGACCAGTTTAACATTATGGTCACATCCTAACCTTTGTCATCATGTATCCTACCGCGAGTGCTACTATCTTCACACTTGAATAGATTTTCTTAAAACGGAATCGCCGGGACTAACAAACCTAACACCGCCGACTGTGACTGTTCGTAATTTTTCATGGACAATTGTTTGTAATTGTTCATGGCTAATACTAATATAACCGATGGCGGAGAGAAGAAAATAGTGCGGAACAATATTTCTATATAATTACCGAAAATATGAAGAGCGAAGAATTTTAGGAATCGCAATAATATTTGTAGTAATATGGCATCAATGATTTTTTCGAACCCTATAAGGACCATATTCTTATATTTGGCCTAAATATTAAATCCGTCATTGCTCTTGGGTCCTTGATTGGAATTGATGGAATGGTCCCTTGCTTGATACCGAAGAGTAACTTAGTTCATTATCCCCCACGTGGTAATACGCAATTTGCAAATTTTTTTGACAATTAAGTTTATTTACTAATATTAAAACAATCAAACAAAATTCGCACGGCAATTCGCAAGTTAAATAATGGAATCGCTCAAGCAAATATGGAGAGGATTGTCTTACCAAAGATGTCTTGTACCGACTTCTGCACAGTTCACGCCATTAGTTTATAGTAAATCGCTTTCCTCCTAGTCCCGACTAGTTATCAGTGTTTTGTTCGTCCACACTATTCTTTGCATGTAGGCGAACTATCAAACATATTTTTACATCGGAAATAGAATGGCGTGACTTACCAAATATTCCGGATACGTATAACGAAATCTGCATCCAGTAATAAGCCTGTCTTTTTTCATCATGCTTCCACTCCACACCAATGCTGTCAACATTTAAATAGAATTCAACCTACAGGTAGCGTATCTCAATCGTCACATTTCTTTTATCAGTCGGCTTCTAAGCATTGATTCGATATGGTTTTAGTGGGTTTCTACAACAAATAATATTTCTGAACCACATAATCACCACATAGCTTATTTCGTTTGCTTCGGCAATCCTTAAAGTACTGGAACAGCTATATTGAGTTTCATCGCAGACGATAAAAGTGTAAAAGCACTCACCATCAGTTATCTCCCCACTACGTCGACACCAGATAATTTCTTTGAGCGTGACAATTATAGGTGTTCGTAATTGCTTGCCACGCGTGAAGTAGGTCAGCACATGGTTTCGAAGTCAAGGTCAACTTTTTGTGTAGTTCGAAACGAAGCCATTGCGTCTGTCTGAGATGTCAAATCTAAAATGTTCCACACGGCAGGGCCACCATAAAATGAACCACCGAACTTCGTTTAAAATATACTAATTTACAGAATTGGCGTTTCTCTTTTTACTTTCCAACTGCACAGAGAGTGTAAGGAAAGTATTGTAATCTGACGAAAAGAAAATTTTGAGATCTCGTAGGATCTTTACGGATAAGCTCCGGGAGAGTCAATTAAAATTTTGTTCCCCCGATAACTTAGGAACAAATCTGTTAAAAATTTTGTTCCCCTGTTAAAAAGTCTTTTAAAAATTTTGTTCCCCCGATAACTTACGAACAAACTGATGAATGGAAACCAATCTTGAGGATTGACTTTGAATGCACTGGGAATAGAAGTCTATTTCTGGACAGCTAATATCGACTTCATTTACACACCTTCCGGTTCCTTAAAATTCAAATTTTTTCAAAATATGAATATAAGCATTTTTAATGGTCAGTTTATTTATTGAACAAGAAGTCATAGTGTTTTACTGTATTAAGAAATTTATTTTTTCTGATTATGAAGCAAACTTGGGCAGTTGGTGTTATTATTTCCAGAGTAGATTACAAGTGACAGTATGATACATATGATTTATGAATAACTTTTTAATTAAAATTCTTAATTTAATCTTACTGTGCTGCAATACTAAAAAGAAATTTTCGTTTAATTAATACTTTAATATTGCGAGCTATATCAAATTTTCCTTTTAGTTTAATATGAACACAAAACGTTTTTAAGGAAAAAAAAAAGGTTTTCTTTGTTTTTGCTTAAGATCTGCTTCATGGTAGACCAGAAGTCATTCCGTGGATCCGTATCTTGAATTACTTTACAACATAGAGCTTCAAGGGCCAGAAGACAGAGGAGGATTAAAAAATTTCAGCAAAAATTCCTAGACAAGATAAAAAGTTAGCTGCGAGTTATAATACTAATAGAATGTCAATATGTTTGTAATTTAACACAGAAAATTTATTTTACATGTACAAATTATTATCGAACTATAGATTACACTGAGTAATAGTGTTTAAAAATCATAAGAATTGAAACAACACTAAATTCACGATTTATTGTTACAATAAACACGTCCCTAGACAAAAACTTAGAGAAGCTGTATAAAAAATCCGCCTCTACCCAAAGAAAAACCGGAGCAAAACCCGGGCCAGGATGGGGCTTCAGAATTAATGTACACAACCGTGCCAAAGTTGAGTACACATAAAACTACATAAACGAAATAGAATTACTCCACAAAGTAGATCATCATTTAAACCTCGGTAGGAACCGTTTAAAAAATTTAAAACAGAGTGCGAAATCAACGAGTGGATTCTATCAGTTCCATTTTAAGCGCAGAGTAGCTTTGAAATCAACAGAAACTTATACATCAATATCACAGTCAAAGTGTCTCTACTACATGTATGGAATATGTTTCACAGCGAAGGCAATGTACGGAAACAGATTTTGCAAACGGATTGTTCACTTTGCTTCCGTGCGTTTCAATTAACGCACTCGCCGTTTATTTCATAAATGGCAAGTTTAAACAGTTTGGATCGCACGCTCAAATAAAACAGCGCGAATATGGATTTAATTACTTCGAATATGGATTTAATTACACCCTTTTATTTGGAATATTCCTGGAATTCTATTTTATAACAGGGAATCGCAATATCCATAGAATACGAATAAATAATTCATCGCACACAATTACTCATTGGCTAAAAAGAAACTAACAATAATGTAGTTTCAAACATTTATTTTCTATATTAATAAAAGTCGTCCTGTAGTAACAAATGCAGTAATTACGAATTATGCCAAGAATCACTGAATTAGAACATAAAATATTTTTTCTGTTTTCAATCATCGTGATTCGAACATATCCATAACATTAAGCTCCTTGAAGCCTGATCTTTACGAAATTAAACATGGTTTCGACACTTCATGTTACAATAAACACTACTAATTTTTTTTGTACTGTCACTAAAAAAGTACGAAAGAACTCAAGACTCCATAAACAAGAAACGCGAAAATCTTTTCGTGGTGGAGAGAATTGTCACACTAATCTGTGACAATTAAACTGGTGTTTCTCTTAAACGCATAAATAATCGCACCATGCATTTTTTCAGCACGATGAAAGAAAGAGAAATAACACCAAAACAGTATATCCACGCGTATTTTTTACAGCACCATAAGGAAACATAAAAAAGTATTATGGTCATTTTTTTCGGTAAAGAGTTTTCCTCGTAAAATAAGACTTTAAATTGAAAATGTTTCACGAAACATGGGTAAGATGATTGAACAAGACGACACAGTTTCGATCGTATGCGGCGCCCAAATATACATGCGTCAAAGTATGCTCATGTCATCGTACCATCATAATATGTCCATACCACCACTCACAACACCAATTATACATTGTGGGATGATATGAACAGTGTATTCATGTTATATGAACCGGTAATCCTGCAGCAGATATGAAATATGTCAAAATGTTGGCATAACAAAAAATTTGAGTTTTACTTGACCTAAACGCAATAATATCCCTATTGAGTAATATGGAGGTTAAAAATATGATCAACGGTACATACACTACTATTTACAAACAAAAGTGGTGTCTGGTAGCTTTTTTATCACCCAAACCATCCTTGACAACATGAGGCTTGGATGGAAATGGTATACAGTTGTGGACGGTGATCGGGTGGCGTAGTGGTTAGCACCCTAGTGATCATATTAGAGTCCCAGGTTTGATTCCCGTCTCGTGGCCATTTTCACATCTCCGAAAGTTATCACATCTTCACCGCGTGAAGGTACACGGAATAAATATATTTTCATTAGTTCGGATAATGGAAGCTCTACTGTACTCCATAATTTTGGTTCTTCTATGGTGCGCGTGAGTGCGTGAGCGTTGTGGATGGCCGTGACACACACGAAGCCTTGAATCGCTGGTCGGAGGCGCGTGGGCGGGAAACTGTTTTTTGCTTCGACAACGCCAGAGAGCGAGTGCAGACTGTCCGTGGCCGCGTTGCAACTGTATGACATTCATATTAGAAATCACAGATGGCGAAACGCGACAATTCACGTTCTGTTAATTACGTTACATAATCAAATCAAGTCAGGAATAATCAGGAATATTTTACACGACAGGTAAAGAAACCTTGCAGGATCCATTCTTATCATTATATAAATATCACTTCCGCCATTTTTATGCATGAGTTTAACAAGCTCTTGCGATATTGGAAAAGTCTTGAAAAAATTTATACTAAAAAAAATACCTTTTAATTAATTTTTATAGTATAAATGACCTATTACTTTTGGGTATCAACCATTATATTATGAACAATTTGGTATATAGCCCTACTCAACTTACCAATTACACGCATTTCTTATCAAAAACATCATTGTACTAAACAGCCTACATAGCAAAAAAAATTAAGAAGTTCGAAAATCAATTATTAAAAGGAAATATAAAGATTAAAATTAAACATATTTAACTGAATAAATTGCACGTAGGACAACACGAAGAGTGGTCAACAATCTGGACAGAACATTGAAGACAAAGCAGACATGAACGTTTTCGTGAGGAATTATTGTACTTAGTTGTAATATTAAATTTTTGAAGTAAATATATAAATATTTAATATTTTTCGCCGTTCCAAAATATTTATCCACAGCATCTTATTAAGGTAGGCAAACACCTACTTATCGGTAAATTCTAATACATAAGCAATGCATGGCTGAATAACTATCTTGAACGTTGAAGCCTTTGTAATTATCTCAATGGCTGAATTCTAAGCAGTCACGTCTCAAAAACGGTGTGATGTACGGAAATGTTGTTTAGCAATCCGAACGCAGAATTTAATGCACAACTAAAATGTTTCCAAAATTTAAAATTTTGAATGATAAGAACCAGTGTGACTCAGTGGAAAGAGTGTTGAACTGCAGGCCATAAGATCTAAATCAGACTGAGGTCATGGGGATACACATCATAACCCATCGTTCAGACCGCCTCCCAGGCACACTCAGCATACAATAAAATGAATACGGTGATAAAACGACTTGAGTGCGATGTAATGCTAGTTGCATCTACTCCTTCTTGCTTCGTTACAAAGAAATTGTGAAGCTGTACCTTCCATGAACTTCATGTACCTTAGGGTCAATTGAGGGACAAATTGACCTTTCAACTCGAATATTACGTTAAATCTCCTATTTAACACCGTAATTGAGACGGATAAATATATTCACCACTCCAATGACTTAGGTTCAGAAAAGTTAAGCTATTTTAGTTACCTATTACAATTCACATTATCGCGGTGTAAAGAATAAGAGTAATTAAGTGTAATGAGCGAAATTACAAACATTGAAACTGAGTCAACTATCAAAATAAATTCAGAAAAACGATCACCTCATTTCGTGGCTTCACAAAAATCAAACTTTTCAATTACAAGGAGATTTTTTTATAGAATCATTTTCCACTTGATTAATATTCGCGTACTTTTCCAAAGCCTTATCCCGACAACATAGAAAGTGCTATACCCAGAAAAAATACCATCGTAATAACAGCGTGTAATGGAGCAACTCGAAGCAAGGTCAAGACAATAGACGTCCATTGAGTAAAGTAATTCAAATCCAGGGAACTCGTAACGCCACAAGCACTGAGAAACAAGGTCCTCTTGCGGTCGGAGACGAGGGGCACACGATAATTATCATTTAAAGAGGGAAATGAGGAGGCGGGGCCGCAGGCAGGCAGGCGGACGGACGGACGGACACACAGACCGTGAGTCAGCAGCGATGATGGTTGCGCTGTAGCTGCACGCAGCGGGGCGGGGGAGGAGGCCGACGGAGACCCTCCAGTGTCACTGGGGCACGCAACGCACCGGGCACGGAAAGCGAGAGGAAGCCAGACGCGTGCCTGTTCGAGGTTGAAATATCGTGTGCTGTAGGGTACTAACATACATTGACAATCACTGATTCATTCATCAGTAGCAATCAGTGGAAAATCTAGACCGGCGGTAAAGGGTGGAAAAGAGCTAACCGAGTAGGGATCTGGGGAGCATTCGTTTTATAAATATTATCAACTCATCAAATAGATAATCAACAATTAACAGTATCAATAGTAACCAAATTTATTAATTGTTTAAAGTGGAAAGTATTTCAATTTCAATAGGGCGCTTTATTTACAAATATTATTTATGTACAAATGTGTGGCGAGGTTTTTTTGCTTGTACGCCTTTAAAATGCCCCTTAAGTAGAGCCGTGGGCTGTGCATACAAAGCCCTGGTATTCACTCTCATTGAATGGATAGTTGCAGTTTTAATTTTTGGAAATCTTTGTTTTGAACTTAAAATACTTGTAATTTTATTTACTTGTGATTTGTATCGTATTATTATTATTATTATTATTATTATTAGCATCCTTTAGTGCATCTTTAAATTGTTTTATCTAGTTGTAAAATATCTTTTAAGTATACTGCAACTAACGATTAAATGAGCACCGTTGGGAACCACGGGAAACCAACGGTCAGGTGGAAAGTATATCTTTATCTGTTGAGAGTTCAGGTCAATGGAGGGGACTATTGCCCCCTTACCCCCACCCCGTACATCCACTGGTAACAAACACTGAACGAGAACACCCGCTGGACTACAATATTTGAAAATGAAGACGAGGTTTCAGAAATTATTTTCGCGCTGCTTTATTTCATTTCTTAATGTTTACTGATTTATTCACGCTTCAGGACATGATGTCTACGCTAATATTATACTAAATTAGCAACCCGCCCCAGTTTCGGTCGGATGTTTTTGTTATGTTATACTCTACCATTTCTTTATTCTTAAGAACAGTCGTAAAAGATGTTAGCTTCACGTGAAGCACCTGACGCCGGATGTAGCATCAGCGCGCCAGTCGAATGCATGCCCGGTCCTCCCGAGGCCACACTCGACGGTGGTTGCTTTTAAAACTAAGACGCTTGTAAAATCTAAACTATTTGTCCAAATTATAGAATATAAAGCCAGTTTTCATCTTTCCTAAATGCACCAAACGCAGAATGCATTCAATTTTATTAGGATTCTTATTTTCCTACATAAATTACTCTCTTCAGTTGAAATATTTTTACAAGTCAATTTTCAATAACGCTTTCTCGATAATTTCGATTAACCATTGTGGATAGACATGCTGTTGCGAACTTTTTTGTGGAGCTCTATGACGTGAACAATATTACCATTCATAGTTGTCATCTACCTCTAACAGTTTAGACTGCGTGAGCGAATATACGTCTTCCAAGATTCATTTTCCCCCTATTTTCGTTATTCCTATTAATTCTGATACCTAAGGTAACATAAAGAAAACCTCGCGAGGTTCAGGTCACGAGGCCGACTTTGCCACCTAACCATGACTTGGATGAGGGAATTGGGAAGGAGAAATGTTGGGTTGCTGAGGAACTTACTGTACCGAACCATCATTTGTCTGGACTCAGTGAGGTNGCTGAGGAACTTACTGTACCGAACCATCATTTGTCTGGACTCAGTGAGGTAATCCTCAACTGAATCGAGTTCGACCATGCAAGGTTTGAACCTGCGCTCTACCATTATAATGAAAGCAAAGACGCTACCACTAAACAGCCGCAGTTGATGGATACTACTAATCAAGCACGTCAATAAATCTAATGCGTATTAATTTGGTAGTGACACTGAGTGACATGAATAATGAGGCACTTGGCGATGTCAAGTTGATTGAGAGCTCAATAAATCGTCTTGCAAACTGTTTTCAAAGGAAATTTGACTCCATTTTCAAAAACAATTGTTTTATTTCAAAACATCATGAAATTCACGCAAAAAAACTTTACATTGAGAATAATTGTTCGGCATAATAAAATAAAATTTCAAAAATTTTACCATAAGTTGTATTAAAAAATATGAAAATATTGGAAATTTGTTCAAAATATGCAAATTACTTGTCTAGCATTATATACGAAGGGTACTAAGAAAGTTTTGTAGTATGATGTAACAATGAGCAGAGGTGGCTGCATGCTGCGGTGTGCTGAGACATGTTCATACTTGCTCAGTAGTCGTAGCGCCATGTCTATGCGCTCAGTTGTTCGTTAGCAGTGATAGTTTTAAGTGCTTGCTATGGTATTGTGGTTACGAAGTGAGATACGGGCAGTTTTACGGTATAACTTCGCGCGAGGTTTCAACGTAGACCAGTGCTCAGAATAAACGACGGCGCACTATGTGATGTTTGTCCACATCGTATAACTATATTCAGATGGTAGAGAGAATTCCAAAGAGGACATTTCATTCTGAAGGACGTTAAAAGGACAGGAAGACCACGAATGTCAGTTACGGAAGAAAACATTACTGCTGTGAGGAAAATGCTTGACAAAGATAGGCGAGTGACCTATCAGCAGATAGAGGATACCTTAGACCTAAATGCACCAGCAATTCATTTGATTCTGCATGAGCATTTACAAGTGAAGAAACTTTGTTGTCTGTGGGTGCCGCATAGACTGACTGAAGAGCAGATGTGGCGACGTGTGACTTGGTGCCGGGAGATACTGAAAATGTTTAATAAGGGATAATCTCGGTATGTAAACAACATCGTGACAGGTGACGAGACGTGGCTGTAGTATTATGATGTGCCGACCAAGACTCAAAACAAACTTGGGTCTTTGAAGATGAGGACACACCCGTAGCTGTCAGAAAATCCCGATCTGTAAAGAAGAAAATGATAGCTGTATGTTTCAAATCGAGTGGAATTGTGGAGCGTGATGTTTTGGACACACAGAAGACAGTCACAGCTAAGTGGTACATTGAATAGTGCCTATCCAAAGTCATTGAATCTCTGAAGAACCTGCGGCCAAAGTCAAGAATGGACACCTGGTTCCTCCATCATGACAACGCTCCAGCTGACCGAACCAAAACCTGCACATAATATGTGACAACTACAGGACTGAAACTTCTTGAGCACCCTCCTTACAGTCCAGACCTTACTCCCTGCGACTTTGCACTGTTCCCGCACGTGAAAATGGAGCTGAAAGGGATGCGGTTTTCAAGTGATGAGGACCTTCTAAGGGCTTGGGACAACGAGTGAGCCTTACTCCCTAGCGAAAATTGGCAGAGCTGGTTTAAGGATTGGTTTCAGAGGATGGCGAAGTGTATTGAATTTGGCGGAAGTTACTTTGAAAAAATTAAATAAATAATACTGTATTGCAAAACTTTCCTAGTACCCTTTGTACATGTCAAAAGTCGCATATCTGTAGCATTGTTTATTTAGGTTGTTANCTGTATTGCAAAACTTTCCTAGTACCCTTTGTACATGTCAAAAGTCGCATATCTGTAGCATTGTTTATTTAGGTTGTTAAAATATGTTCCGTGTTTGAAAGACAATAACAATTTCGGGCTTCCTGTGAATTTATCACTTCTTCATTAATTGAGGAAATTTTACTATTGTTACGTGTGTTAGCATAATACGAACATTTACAACATTCCATCAATTATTAACTGAAGAAATAAGCAGAAAATAAACCTAAAAGACTAGAAATTAGTTTCTTAAACGAATAAACTTATCAACAACATCTTGTTCAACAAATTAATGCAGTATATACGTAGACATAATTTTCAATTCAATGAAAGTTGAAGGTTGTTTTTCATTTGATACGTGACAACAATGCTAATACAAATTAAATCGGTTAATTTCATCGTCAGAACATCACAAAACAAGTAATTTTAAACAATAAAAGCACAAAAAACTACCTACCGTTTTCCGCAAGTCGTTTAAAAATACGCAGAACAAATGACTCGGGTGAACGAATAAACATTTAGAACCCCTTACCTGAAACATAGGAAACGTTTGGAGTTAGTACTATTTTCATGAAAAGCAATACACACATACACGATAGTAGGTTTTCATAGAAAATGTGAATGAAAAAAAAAACATTTAAATTAAGAGTACAAAATTAAATGATGTCGAAAAAGGTCAGGAAAAGTCTTGTCTTAAAGCTTAAAAAATTTTGAAGGACTAACAAAGGATTTTTACCAACAAGCTAAAGCTCAGCATGAAAATTTTAATACCTTTCGTCTCTTCCAAGTAAAACTGAATTTAAAGTTTGCCATATCATTAAGGAAAACTGTCTTTTTCGTGCACAAAAAACGTCGCTTAGAAAAATGTACAAAATATAAAAAAACTTCAAACAACCAGAAGTAAATGAAGGATTAAAATTATCTCGCATTGTAGGGACATAAAATAATCATAAAAAACAGAGTAACGAATAGGAATAATGAGTATTAGAACACTTTAACTTCTGGATCGAACGAAGTGGAAACAATAATGGGACAATAACTCACGACTACGTGAGGCAATATATTTTCATTATGCAGCCGTTTCAAGTTCTGTCCCTATAGAATATAATGACGGTTAAAGGGACCCACCATGGGTGGAAATGGTGTACAGTTGTGCAAGGCGAATGGGTGGCGTAATGGTTAAACCCCCTGAGGTCAAAGCAGAGCCTCGGGTTCGATTCCCGCCTTCTCGCCATTTTCACCTGACCAAAAGTTATCACATATCTTCTCCACGTGTAGGGTACACGGAAGAAATATATGCATATTTACATATTATTTAGTCGTTTGTTTAAAATACCCAAAGTGGTCTATATCGACCCCCAGGGGTCGACTACGACATGCAAGGGGTCCATGTCAGCAAAAAAATTGGGGGTCCACGAGATCTAAATAGGGGTCGACGATAGGCTTTCCATTAATGGAATAATACACATACAGTATATGTATCTCAAACCTGTTACTTATCCCGTATTAAGAATACCGCGAGAAAGTTTTTAATTGTTTTTCCATTTTCATACCTGGTGGAAAGGGGTTTCAGTGTGTTTGCCTATCTCCTAACGAGAAAAAAACCAGACTGGACATCACTGAGCGAGAAGATTTGAGATTAAACCTAACTAATTTGATGCCAAATGTTGGAAATTTGTTATTAAAGTATCAGGTCCATCCCTCACACAAAAAGCATGTATTATTTTGCGTAGTTATTTTATGTAATAGATACTAAATTTTAATTTGGTTGGTTTTAATTTGAATTCAATTGAAAAGTGTATAAAAAGTAACATGTATTTTTTAATGTTTTTTCACACTACAGTTAGAAATTTAAATCTTTTAAAGTGAGTAGCTCTATATCATCTGTCA
>NNCF01128644.1:529013-549088 GCA_002313205.1 Laupala kohalensis | reverse complement strand
TGCAATACAATGTGGTCAGAACAGACTCTCTGAACGTTTTCCCTAAAAGCGAAAGCTTGAGGGTAATTCTTCTCTCTTCATTATTTTTGGGTTCGCACAGCGTGAAGGATTATATGAAAATACGCGTTCATGCTTTGTTCCCAATTTGCAAGCATTAATGCAACCCAAGAGCGTATAAGTTCCTCCAATGGGCGATGTTGCTTAGCGAAGCGGCGGTTAACGCAGGGCACTCAAAAGTGGAAAAGGCCAAGAGGCAGGTGGGAAACCTTATTTTTAACAGACTACTTTTGTTACATTTCACTTAAAGGCTGGAGTAAACATATTCACTATNTTATTTTTAACAGACTACTTTTGTTACATTTCACTTAAAGGCTGGAGTAAACATATTCACTATGTGTTGCAAATATTCATATTAAGCAATGTGTTGAAATTCACAAATATTGGAAGGAATTTCACTTGAAGGAATGAAGAGTATACTTCCGTTAACTTACTGTGCGTTGAATAAAAGCCTGTAGGTATGCAAACACATTTGTGAATAGTTAGAATATGAAGCTCTCCAAAATACTTCCACCCAAGGACTTATTAGATGTAGGTCTGCCTCTGACGTAATATTGTATTTGAAAGCTACTCCAACCACAAATCTGCCCTCACTCGGGAATATGGAAAGAGAAAAATGAAAATGGTAGCATGCACAGTAATTGTCTGAAGGAACGCGAGTCAATCCCGAGAACAGAATGCATGTAATACAATTATTTATGTTTTACGAAAAAAATAAGCGCTTCAACTTTTCACAAGTGTACTTCCGCCAGTACGAGAATTTTATGTCGAATATTGGTTAAAATATGCTTCATATAAAAATGTTTCACAAGAAATGGCGTAAGGCAGAAACCCGGTTTTAAAATAGAACACACTAATTTTAATGTGGTTTTAATACACAAATAACAGCTCCTACAACCTAGAGGGACTTTCCAGACTTCTAAAGAGTCCTTTATTAACACATTTATTTATTTATAAAATATTTAGTTAGTTTATTTAATCAAATCTGACTGTGAGACTGATTCATGGAAGGGAGTTCGACGAAATATGATACGTGTCTTATCATGAAGTTTATCCTTCTAGCGAAGATAAATGACATGGAAGAAAAATAGAGTCCACTACTAGATAATGTTCCTTGCAAATTACCATGCCACACAAAATCTTTATTAAACTATTGCTTCTGATGCCTCAAATGTTTTCTTGGAAAGGTGATACGTTGAAATAAACACGTGGTCAATACGTGAACCACACATCTGGTCAATAAAATCACATGTGAATGCAAAATAAATTTTATTAATTCGTAATATCTTATTGAAAATAAAATATATGAGGTGATATCGCTGTTACTCCAGTATTTTGTCAAATAACGATCTGCAACACACGCTCGTTGGCAAATATCGGCTCTTAACTTAACGAGCTCTATAATCTTTGATACGGGTTTGTGTCACGTTTTAACGCACTTGTTGCAGAGATTAGATAGTTTATCAACTTCATTATGGTAAATAAAAAAAATTACTAATGCAGAGTGTAAAATGTTTGATATACTCTGGGTGACAATTTATCTGATGCAATTATTGAAAGTTTATTTCTGTTATTCGTTGTATGAAACGTGAAGTTTACTTCCCCTTTTCATAAGTGAATTCTTGTATCAAAATCGTGCCCTTCCCCTCGCTACACATCTGGATGTACCAATATTTTTTGTTTTATTACAATAAGACCATCAATTTGTATAACGTTCGCAATCAATGTCATGAATGGTCATGGAAACACTACAAAATGAACTCTAAAAACTGTTTGGTTCGATATTCTATAATCCGAAATGTTCTATAATACGGCATCTTCGGCATTGTCTGTTCCTTAAAAATTTGATGTATTCATTAATTTTCATACCACGCCCTTCATGTTTGTCGTAAATGTTTTTTCTTAATCGATCAATATCATTGTTTTTTGTTTGTTTTTAATGTAAAGGGTATACTTAAAGAAGTCACCCAGAAGTCAGAGGGTAGAGCGCTGACTTGCTTGCCTGGATGGCTTGGGTTCGATTCACGGTTAGGACTTTTCGTCACACCTCAACATCCAGAACGACTCCCAGGCCTACTCAACCTGCTGTAATATGAGTATCACGTCTATCCTGAGGTTAAACAGGTCACATCTCCTCCTCATCCTTGTGCCGGGGTCTAGTAGCGGAGCTCTACCTTCCACGAAACTACTGGGCACCTTCGGTACAAATGTGACAGTTCGACTTCGGGTATATATAAATAATAAAAACACGATGAAAGATATGTATGTAACTCTGTTGCTTTATCACTAAAATCTCGCCGAGGTGAAAAAATGGCAACATGAAAGTGCGAATACAACTTGACGGCCTCCTAAATTACGTAGTTCACATGAAATCTCTCGATTTGCTTTCTTTATATATATATATGGAAGAGTTCCCTCCCAAAAAGGGCTGACTTGGCAACACTGCTAGTACCGAGCGAGGGCAGATGAAGGCACGTGATAGCAGGTGGCGGGTGCTAATGTGGCCGCCCGTGTCGCTCATGCAATTACTGCGAGTGGAATCGCCATTACAGTGCCCTTTGCAAAGGAGTCTGCTCAGTTTCGCTTTCACATCTACATTCAAAGTGCACTGAAATACGTTTAATGCTATTTCTCTACAGGGATAAGTTTTTACATTATTCCTGGTTTCGCTGGTTTAAACCACCTTGGTTTTACATTACCGCCCGTGAATATGACTTTTTAATGTAGTACTAGCTGAGTACCTGTGACATCACTCGCGCCACGTTTTGAATATGAGTGTAAATCATTTTGGAAGTCCCGTTGATATCGATTGTATCACAGATATAATAGAATGGCAGTCTCAATGCTGTCCGCTGTGACAAACTGAAGCAACAGAATAGCGATCGCCGCCATTTTACCTCATCAAACCTGTCGTAAACAGCGTGTAGTAAACTCACTTGTTTTAGTTGTAATGGGACTTTTAAATAAACATTTGTGATGAGGTAAGATGGCGACTGATGTCATCACTTGGATTCGAGCGTGTCCAGACCTTGGATTGTATATGTTCTCGTCTTCAATAGTCAAAACAATTATGAATCAATCTATCGATGACAAACAAACAAAAATACATGAACAAAACAAAGAAACTAACCATTAATTGTTATGCGTGCTCACTAAGACTACGTGAAAACCAGGAATATAAACACAGTTCACAATGCATATAGGCTATTCCTTCAGTACATACACGTAGATAAGATATGTGATAACTTTCGGTCAGTAAAAGCGGTGACGAGCCGGGAATCGAATCCGGGAATCCTGCNTTTGCCTTCCACAACTGTACACCATAAATGGCTGGACTGGCGAACGGGTGGTGTAGTGGTTAACACCCCAGCGATCAATGCAGGAGTCGCGGGTTCGACTCCAGATTCATCGCAATTTTTTTCCTGACCGAACGTTATCACAGTTGACAATGTTTGCCGAGAATCGACACATTGCTATTTTTATAATTTAAAAAAATGAAGCTTATTTTTCGGAATCAAAGTCATCCGTGTGTCCTCCAAGCATATGTTCTTCGTTTGCTTCCGGGTGCCGAGGGACTCACGTTTACCTTCCATATTTCTCTTTCATACTGGTTGATTCAACGCTCACTGCACTAAGTTGTAGGAAGGAAGAAAACACCAAAACTAAATATAACCACATAGGAATGTACGGTCGGAAACATGAAACTTATCAACTGGAGGATAAACGAAAATGCAAACATGATAAGCGAAATTTTTACTGACCACCATTGAAAATTCGCGATACTGATGTTTTTCAAGAGTTCTTTTCCAATAATTAACATTTTTTTCTTAAAGACAAACTTTCTATGTCCGCTAATATAATAATGCAAAATAAATAAAGTACAACTATCGACCTTTTTTACGGGCGGTTGGAGAAACTACTGACTATTTATAACGCATTTTTATAACAAGGTTGAGTGATTTCTGCTTTTTTGTAAACATACTTTGGCTTATATTTACGATTAGTATCACGTCCAACTGTTCTGTTGTCATGTTTACGTTTCTTGTTACAATTTGTTATCACCTGACGACAACTCAAGCCACGAGACGAATTGTTGTGTATTTACAAAGCACAAACTATATCATAACCGTCCGTAGAAAGGTCTCAAGTTGTAATTTATTTATTTATCTCGATTATATAATGAATATTAATAGTAGAATTAGAATAATGCAAATATTTTTAATAGCCAATTATTTATAAAAAGGTAAAAACGAATTTTGCACTCGTGTTTCACTGACTGTATATTATTATATTCCAAGAGAGATTTTTTTTTTTCAATAGGAATTAAATTCATCAGAAGTAATAAATAAATTAAATCAAGAGTATATTGAAAACGTATGTACACTGTACTCTTCCTTTCCTGTGTATCACAGCACGTTATAGGTTGTAAAGTAAATAAAGTGTGTGTATATTTCACTAAATATTGAAAAGGATTCTCATTTGTAAGAACCGGAACGTTGATGTATACGAAAAAAATACATGACTGGTATTTTTTGAAAATATAAATGTTTAATATCTTTTTATGTGTGAAACGAAAAATTTCACATTTTCGACTGAAGGATTTACATTTTTGTGGTTCCCCGAAGTAGGTAAAAAAAACCTATGACTCACGAACAAACTGAGATATCTTTCTGGATTTGAAATAAAAACGTGCTATTTTTCTCCATATTAAATTATAAAGAAGAATGAAACAATAACATAACTATAATAATTCCCGTACATAGTAAGGCAGCGTCGGCTACGGTCACTATTTTCTCCCGCAAAGAATAAGTTCCAACGTGTTATTTTGGGAGTGATCAAAATGTAAATGCGGAACATTACTCCCTCTCCCACGAATGTATCAATTATGTGCTCATGAGTCGACCTTCAAGGTCATTCCAAGACGAACAATGCACGCAGCGGCGAAGGCGTGAGACGCGACGACAAGGCGTGGGCGACGGGGCGGCGACACGCCCACGAGCGATAACGTACGCAGATTAGTGTCCGCTGCCGCCACGACGACTATGTCGCCCACGACGAGAGGACGGGCGTCGCAGCACAATGCGTCAACGAGCACCAACCGATCCACTCCACACAAGAATATCAATCACCAACACCACAGTTCAAAGAGCACCAGAGGAAGGAAAACTCACAAATATATTCCGGATGTTAAATGTAAAGAAAAGGGGAATAGGTGGTTTCATCCTTTACACATCAAGGAAATATTANATCATAATATACATTTTGTATGGTATCAGTATACGTCTCACGTACAACTGATTTTAAATTTTATTGTCAATAAAGCAGTTGCAAACTGCGTATGACCATGTGGGGGATAATAATCTAAGTTACTCTCCGGAGACAAAAGGGAATTTTCTGCCTTTATGGGTTTGTTTTTCAAATTATTTATTTTTCTAAGGAATTGTTTTATTTGTTTACGAGTATGTAGTTAATTTGTTTTTTTCTTTTTGTTACCAAGATACATCTAAGACATTTGTTTATACACTACATTCACCTGACGGTGGCAGTAATCAACTGCTCAAATGTCGTGATATTTAATAAAAACTTGTCTACATTAAAGGTCGGAAAAAACATTCCTATTATTCTATAAAAGTAAGGCAATGAAAACTTGATATCGAATGATAATTCATTACACTATGAAAAGACAGAAAAAATACTGTTCACTAAACGTTTGTTTTCGTAGTATACGCAATGTCTCTCGATGACGAATGTTGAGAAGTGTTCCAGTGCTTTCTTTCTTTAAGGATTACACGACTCTATCAGGATGTTCACTTGTTCCTCAGCGAATTCAATTGTCATTCCAGAACCGATAACGCGAACGAAGATTTAAATCAATTCTCGAGACAAAAGTCAAAGCTAGCTGTCGTATTTCACTAAATTACGTACAGCACTGTTACAAGACCGAGATTAACCATTTCATATCCGCTTCCCTTGTAAGGAACGATAATAAAAAATAATAGGGTCGACTATTGTTCGGGCTCTTTCATATTTCATAACGATGACATTGCAATGTGCACAAGTATTCGTTCGCCATAGCCCCTGAGAAATGACATGAAGCCACACTTGCGACCAACATTGTTCACCCGTCTAGGTCATCTCGATGATTTTAGTTACGGAGTAGTTGGGGTGCACTAATCACCTAGTCAAAGTCAAACTGTCCCACAACAGACCTCGAAGATTTGCGGAGGGTAGAGCTTCGTAATTACTAGGACTCGGCACTAGGGGTACGAGACCATCTTGACCCGGTCAGTTTGACCCCAGGATGGATCTGATATTCATTTCAGCAGGTTGAGTAGGTCAGTGAGACAGTGTGGAAGTTGCGGTGTGATGAGCAACTCTACCCACTGAGCCACGCTGACTCCACTAATCGACTAGTACATCTTGGTAATTCAATGGCCTATCACAGCTTTTCCTGGCGATACTTTTTACAGACTTTTTGGTTCTATGGGTAGAGCGCTGAGCTGCTGAATAAAAGGCCATGGTTCGATCCCCGATCGGGAGTGGAATTCTTCATCACACCTCAATATCCAGACTGGCTCCCAGACCTACTCAACCTGCTGTAAAAGAGTACCCGGTCCATCCTACAGTCAAACTAGTTAGCTGGCTACACCTTCTTGTCCTAGTGCCAAAACCAAGTAATTGCGGAGCTCTACCCTCAGTAAATCCCAAAGGAAACACCCAGGGACCTGTTGTGGGACAGTCTGACTTGACTTTCTCCATAACTTGTTACCAAAAAATTTGTAGCGTTTTCACATAATATTCTAATCAAATAAATCTAGAATATTCAGACTGAAATTTCTTCCTAACGGTTTTACAAATTTTGGAAGGTCCTCTGCGTAGCGTTGCTTCCATTTCACAATTTCCACAATGTAATGTAGTTAGCCGAAGAAGAAAAATAGAAAGACAAGCCATACGTAATTGGTAGTTCCAAATTCTCACCACACCTGGCAGTGAAGACGCTGTTCCGTTCCGCGCAACCGTTCTCTAGCCACCTGCAGGGAGCGACGTGTGTTGCCTTCTGCTTCGACCGGAAGGAAGCTCGAGGTGCGGCGTCACGGAAGGACTGGCCAGGGCGCGCACTTCCTTAGAAGCGGATCGAACCGGAAGGCGCACGCACACACGCAAGTCGCCGCTACGCGTTTCCACCAATAAGAGGATTTTCTCGATAAAATCAAGAGTATATTTCCAAAACAGGAGTACACAAAGAAGATATCAGAGATAAACAAAACTGTTAGACATGTAAAGATATGCGTGCGCCACCACGATGGCGGGGACGGGTAAAGCCACAACACCGACTCAGTTGCGCAGAGAAGAGATAAAAAACAAATGATAAGTAATTAGAAAGAAGAAGAGCCTCGTTATGCACTGCAACAGAGACGAGGAAGCAGAATACGTTAAATGTGAAATAAATACATAAGTATATTTCCAAAGCCTACGTGGATAGAAACTACTTCACAAACTCCATTTTCAAGTAGATCAATACTTCAATTTTCGTTAACTTCAGTTATCGTGGTTTGTTTTCGGTTTTTTTCTTTTCTTTTTTGCATAAATTATATTTCAGTTTTCGTCGGTTGCCTTACAATTCATCCACGAGTCCTCGTGACCAGGATGCTAATTTCGCGAAAACAATTTTCGCTAAAACTTGTTTAATCATGTCTTGCTCTAATGCAAGCAAAACAACGGCACAAGACTGTGTTCCATCGCCGATTTCCCGCGCGCTATCAGTTGCTTTATGGAGCCGAGGTGGCAACGCGGATGAAAAAGGAGAATCAAATGAATGATATGACATGATGATGAGTGGAAATTGTAGTGGAATGAAAGCAGGGGAAACGGGAGTACCCCGAGGAAACCTATCGAAGACCCGATCGCTCCACCACTCCAAATTCCACTTGGATCATCCGGGGTTTGAACCAGCGTCACCAGAGGTTGAAGGAGAAAGCGCTAGACACTACGTTGATATCCTGTGGAGTTATAATAATTGCATCGCTAGAAGCGTAAATTTTGAATGTTACTACTCAATACATGTTGATTCGGGTTCATAGGGGTAAATAAACGTTTTCTCGGAGGTCTTAACAAGTATAAAAAGTTATTATCGTCCGACAAAGACCGTTGTTTGAGATCATATCAAATACGAAAACAGGACGAACCTAATGTCATTAATTAGTTTGTCGTAAACGGTTGATTGCACGGTCCCAACATGCAAATTACACAATACAGCAATGGTCCTCATTATTATTAGTCAGTCATCTCACGTGCACGATTTTCCAGTGCGTCGTTCAACTTCAAGCGGTTACAACGGAGCGATGGATATCAGTGACACTCGTTTCTACCCCATATAAATTGTTCGATACGCATCTACACGTTTACGCTGTTTCAACACTCCTAACCTAAATGATTCAATGTTTTCGAGGAAACTTTGGCCAGTTTCACAATTTCGGATAATCAAAATTTTTTCTCTGAATCTTTATGTTCCGTATATGTTTCGAGAAAAACTAACGTTTTGAACAAAAGAAGTGAATTAGGTACGGGTGGATATGGCGTGTACAGTCGTGGAAGGCGGTTTGGTGGAGTAGTGGTTATCATCACCTCTGCGATAAAAGCAGGAGTCCCGGGTTCGATTAACGTCTCGTCACTCCCCGATCGGAAGTTATCACGTATCTTCTCTACGTGTAGGCACACGGAAGAAGTATATGCAAAAGAAGTAATGTAAAACACAAGTGATTCTTTCAAAAACCTATTTGCATTTGTCTCAAACGTCTTGACCCCCAGAAAGTTTCGTCTAATATATTAGTTTTTCACCACGTATCTCCAGTGTCTCGTTAATTATTGTAGTTTCTCGCATACTCCCAACTTCCGACGGAAGTTTCTTCATAGGAGACTACTTCACGTTCCGTCTTATGCTAACAAATGTTTTGTGCCGTCAAGTTGGTACTAGCTTTGGAAGCATTACACACGAAATTACAGTGGAAACATACTGACTGCGTTCAGACAGAGGAAATGACGCCATGCCACCCACCCACCACACGATAATCCTCGTAGGTGTCAGCGTTGATGACATTGACATTGCAGGCAGCTGTGCGTCTGTTGCCAACCGTTTCCACACCCACAAACTACTTCATTCACATAAACCAATCTCTGATCTGTACACCATTCAAGCTCCTCAACGAGCTGTCATTTCTGACAGTCACTGGTCACATCAGGTAGTATGAGCAGCCTGGCGACTTATTTTTCATTGTCCATTAAAGAAAACTTACCTAATAAGTGAACCTTGCGTGGGTAGTATTAAATAAAACCATCTTGTAATGGCTCTCACGGATGAAGCCTCTGAACGAACTGTTTTTAAAATACAAACATATAGAAATACATACACGTAATTTCTAATGGAATCCATACAAACAAAATATCACACGTGTCACAAATTTACGGAATCAGTCTACAGAACAGCAGGAAATCTGCCTTACCATTTCCGACAATTGAGAAAGTTATTCACAAAAACTCTCGCAAAACTAAAATACTAGAGACCATTCTTCAAATAGATAGTTTCAATAAAAAGTTTCAAATAGACCGGGTTCGAGTCCCGGTCCGTCGCAATTTTCACATGGCTGTTGACGTTGCAAACACTCCTCCACGAGTAGGTACTCGGAAATTGTGAGTTAAAAAAATAATTGTTGGAGCAAAAATATTTCTTATTTAAAAATTGATTATGAGAATATCTTACCAGCAAATATTACATATCAAACATATTTTTGTAAAATTGAAGTTTCCCTATGATTAAAACTACTGAAGCAGAGCAGTTGCAGTGGAAATCAGGGATGAACTAATTACTATGCTACACCGGACAACTAATTACCTATTTGAAAGTAAAATAAAAAATTCTTGAAAACAATTCTTATCGCACTCAGATAAATTACGCAAGTGAACTCAAGAAGAAGATACGTTACACCATACCGAACAGTTCTACTAATGATTTTTAAAATTACTTGCACGAACATGAAAAAGCCACACAAGGGACAACCTTGAAAACAAAGTAACGCTGGTTGCTACGTCAATAAAAAGAAAATAATGTTCACGTTGATGAGTGTTTTCTGAAACTTCTCCTTTTGTTTTCTCACAAGGGAAAAACGAAGAAACTTTCTTGCTTCTCATAATGGTCTCATAATGGGTTAAACAAAGAGCATTCCTGTATACTGTACTTACTTATGCTTTATTAAAACAAATGCCAAGTACGTTAAGACCCAAAATCCATTTTTTCATATGACCTCTAAATGACGTCTGCCGTATATATGCCGGACAGGGCATATCTCCGCCATTTTCAGGCCTTTAAGAATGAATAGGAATTTACGTATCGTGTATTCTTCTCCTGGGGTAAAAAGGAAATAACGAAAGAACCAGAAAAAGACTTTAGAGATTTGCCAGAAAAGCTGTAGACGAAAAGAAATATGAAAAAATATCAAAGCAAATCAAAATGTATAAAACCGCTCCAATTAAAGACTTTTTTGTGACGATGCAACACAAAATCTCTCACTATAAAAATTTTAATGGACTTCTGAACAGGGCAGATCTTCCAAATTCAACAACCGAATTTTATATTATCCGTATCGCTACGGGTCCCAGTTAGTCCACATAAACGAGGTCCTTCAGTACAGAAGAAGATTCTGTACGATCACTACCACCAGGATCGATTAGTCTAGACGTGCCTCCCTCGTAAAAGTCTAGACGAAAGGAAGTGACAGCGTCGCCTCAAAACTATTCTGGCAGCGTCTTTTCTACGAAATCGGGTCTCGTGCATTGCTCGATTCACTGCTTCCAAGAGACCGGAACAGAGTTTGGACTAGGGTGTGGGGTGACCAAGGCCACGTTGGACAATGTGATCCGAATTTCAATACAGATTCTGCTACTATTTGGTTATTCGTGAAGCGCACATCCCATAGAACTTGCCGCAATCAAGCTCCACCGACTTCTGTTAACATACTACCGAGTAGTCAATATTCAGTTCACTGGTCGGAACACGCATCATAATTTATTTCCAGTGGCTTTGTCGTAAGGTGACCTCTCAATAAACTTCATACTTTCTCAAATAACCGACATCCTTCGTTTGGTTCCCTTCAACATTGAACTGGAGTCGGTGAAAATATTCGATTAAACTTTTTTATCATTATTATTCCGTCTCTCGCACTTCCATATCAGAAGTTCTTTGTTGCTGTTTTTAACGAAGATATATTCAGATCCTCTGACGATTCTGTCAAAATCTTCATCCGTTGATTCGCACACGGCGAAATACGAAGAACAAAAAAATTCCTGAACAAAACTCCTCGTTTCACGCTACTATCCATTATACAATAAAACAAACAAACTTGTAGCTTTTTACTTCAATGTCTCGGTTCATATAGCTGAGATGATGGAATCGTGAACCCTCTGCGGCTTACTATCGCAGTTCTAATACTTGGATACGGTATTCTAGACTATACCTAAACGCTCTTTCCCAAAACATTTTACGATGTGTCTAGAAATTCAGACCTCGTAGAATTGTCACAAGCTCTCCTTATCGTAGCCAATAATTGGCCAAGACGAACACATAAGAAACAATAAATATATTTTGTGATCGTCCCACAAAGATCGTAAGTTATAATTTACTTATTTACCTCGTTTTTATCCAGAAATATACCGCTTTTTGGATTCAAGAAGCTGGTCTGAAAAATTTGCACATTTTCTGGAATAGTCGATAAGTGAAGACACCATAAACAACAAACAGCGCAATTAAATGTATGATATTACGAGTGGTAAAGATACTATATACTGCAGATTCGAGCGAGTCGTCATAGCTATTTGGAAGGTTGCAGCGACAAATAACCCCAGATGAAGAAGAGCATCATTAGCGTCAGAATCAAATATCCAGCACCAAACACACTCCCCTGCGGGACACCAGTGTTTGTTGTTCCAGGCGCTCCGACGGACTGAACGGATATTTATCAGTGTGACATTACTATTTGCAGAGGGCACTCGATCCAACGCGACCTTCTCCCCCTACAACCACGATTTGGCACGAGGGACAAATTAAATGACGACGGGTCTGCAATATTCGTCAGTATAATTTGTATAGTATGAATAATTTTCCGATGATATAATTTACAAATAAACTAATATTCTTTATAGAATATATGCGAAGCTACATTCATTAATCATATCAGCAGAACTAAAATGATAAAATATAAGTATGTTTGTTTTCATTATGTCAATTTACGCAAACGCTAATGCAATGACAAAGCTTTTATAACAATATAATTAAAAAAACGTTTAGTTGGTATATCATAGCTTCGCATCCAGAAAGTAACATTTAAAAATTAAATTACATGACTACATAGGGAAATCCAAAAAAAAAAATTTTTAATTAATGTAGACTCCTGGACAATAAATCGGAACAGCGATCCGTATTTAGTCACTGTTTAAAGAACGGGAGAAGGACCAATTAAACTTGTCTCTTTAATTATCAATTGGAGCACTATTTTCTAATGTATTTATAGCATTATAAATGTTGTATCCGTTTGACTCCTTTCGCACAGTTGTTTCTACATTTATTTTGAATTATACTCCACAATTTTCCTGTAAAAACAAGTATGGAACAGAAATTTTATGGAAATGTTCCTTACGTATATTATCATAAGTAACATCTTATGTTCCTTACAGTTGATTGATTTGATTTCTGACCACAGCTCCTTGATTTTATTTTCAATATTTACTGTTACCACAAACTAATTATTCGTGATAATAGCTTGTTTCTTAGTTTAAACTCATTTTCCCGAAAATTTAGTAATTCGCTTTCATACTTTGTAATCTATTTGTTAATGACACCGGAAGTGTACGAAGTACATAACACATTAGTTAAATAGTGAACTCGTAATTTGCTAACGGCATCCGCGGAGGTCGAAATCAAGTTCGTCAACAATTAACGAAACATGGACATACACACCAAAGCAGTTCTAATTAATTCGTAATTTAAACTATTATTTATTGTAATGATTATTACTATTGGACGAAGATTATTTTCTGAACAAAAAAATTGGAATAAACTTATATATTCGTTTGATTCTTTGTTTGACGAGAATCAAGTTATTTTCAGTCACATGATACGGCTGACTTTTCCGGCAGAACAGTTTCTCTCTGTCAAATTTTCCTTTTAAATGCTGCGTAAGGCACGAAAATCTTAACGCTAATGCGTTTCTACTTTAATTTGGTATGTTTTAGTTCTTTGATTTAGCTAAGCCATAGAATTCTTGTCAAATAATTCAAGATTTTGCAGCGTAAGACTGTAAAAATTCATCGACACTAGATAGTGATCAAACTATCATTATGGAGAAATTTAGCCTAAACACACTTGGGAAGGAGAGATGTTGGTTGGTCAGGGAACTTATGGTACCAAAACGACATTTGTTAGGAGTAAGTGAGGGAAACCCCAGATGAAAACCTCACTTAGTTTGGTCGAGCAGGGGTTTGAACCCACGCTCTACCGCTCAGTGGTATTGTAGAAGCGAAGACGCTGTCGGTATAACACCTTAAAGTGATTTTGATTTGTATTTGGTTTTGCAGATCAAAGGAAACACATTGAGAGTGAAAGGTGAAAACACTCTCCCCAGGGATTCCCGTTGATATCGCACCTTAAGCTTTCAGAAGGAGGGAGTTGGAGACGCTGTCTCGGAAGCGGAGTAAGCGAGATCAAACAAACACGTGGCGAGGGAGGAAGGAAGGAAAAAAGAAACGAAGGGGAAGGAGGTTCGAGAGGCAGTTCCGTGACGGCCAAGGGGAAGGACGCACCGCCTCTCATGCCATCCACATCTCCATCTGACGGTCTGTTCTCACGGCGCGGCATGTGGCTTGGCAAACCTGGAGTTCCGCAAGGTTCGTATTCCTGGACTTGAGAGCTGTCGATTCCCGACCTGTTCCCACAGTGTGGCTAGAGTCGAATCAATTCTTTGTACAATGACATTCCGATAAATTTAATGAGTGTGATTCAAGTATTGGCTCATAACTAATAAAGAAAAAGGGTAAGTTCATGTAGGTAAACCAACATTCTAACTGGAAATGCTATTTGTCAAACCCTGTAGGTATAATGAATTGAAGAGGTAGATATGAATATTTATATTTTATTTGTGGAACTCATAACAAACAATGCAAATAATATCAAACTTCACTATTTCTATACGATTCTTCTTCTTAAGAAACTCTCCTTCTTGAAAACTTCAGTTATCCTCCACGTATCTCGCAATTTCCTATCATATCGTAAAATATAATAACATTTAGTAACAAAAGAAATTATTTTCATAAAATGATGAGTTTCCATACAGAATTAGGGTCATTCAAAACAAACCGCCTAAATCAAAAATAAACTTACTTGATGACAGATGATAAAAAGTAAAGTTTCGAAATACTATTTCGTTATAACACCTAGTGAAATGATAGCTAAATACAATCAATCGGACATCTAAAAATCAAACAGCAGAGACAGTAAATAAGATGAAAACAGAATAGATGACAATAAACTGAAACTGTTGAAGTAGCCATAATGAAGATATCTGAGTTTTCATTTCCGAGTCTAAAGGAGAATGTGTGCGTCAGTGAGTGTGTGTGAAGGGCGCCGGGAATTCCCCCTCAGTCGATGGAGGATGTCATGGCGCCTAAAGGGCAAACGGGGGAAGCCCTGGCAGAAGGGACGAGGCAAAGGGCGAGCGACGCAGGTGGCGGAGTAGAAGGACATCACTACAAACCAATATGAAGGAAGAACAGGATCCATAACATGACAACGTACCTTTTATATCAATTTCAATCTGAGTTATTGGGCGAACTCATACAACACGGGGTAGAGAAGGACAGGACTAAAAGTCACGAGTCAAACGCACTGTAATGGGAATCTTATGGGACCTTTCACATTTAACATCATTTGCTCGGTAAGTCGCGATCTTTGGTCAGGGACTTAGCACTACGTATCCCTATCCTAGTTCTGAACAACACATCTAAAAGAAACGTGGGCCGGTTAGAGGAATGCATAACAAGAAACCGAAATGGAGATGAAAAACTGGTTGAGAGTGTACGCCAGTGCAGTAAATTGACGTGGACCATCGCAAACTCATTGACGCAGAGTGGAAGTCAAAGACGTAAGCAGAGATCAATAAAACGATGGGACCGAAAGTCGGATGTTTTTGATATTAACATGTAGTACTTAAGTACTTCTATCTTCTCAAACCAGATTTGGTTAATGAATTATTTGCTTGTATTTTGTTTTGACATATACAAATTATTAATGAAATGACTGTTTTGACTATACTAGGCTCTGCACATCCCCGTCCATCCAACTTGGGTCTAGAAAATTAGATAATACTGCAACTACTTAGTCTTAGGATTGCACGGCCGATGACCTCGAAGTCATAGCTTTTCGATTACCATTCTTCAGTATACTTCAGAGTGTATGACGTCTTATACAACCAGGCGCCAAGAAAACAATTCTGCAAATAATTGAAAAGTTCTTTTTTTTCTTTCAAAAAGTTGGTGATTTCAATGGTACAACTATTAATCGTACCTTCCCAATCCCTCTCAGATCGGCGTCCCTTGACCTGAACCTCGTCATCACATTTCCTGCACTTGTCCACTTGTCCTGACGTCACGGTCGCTCCCTGGTGGACGCTGACGCAGCATCCTTTGGAACTGGTCCAATCTCCTTGCAGCGCTGCAGCTCGAGAGAAATGGGGAAACAGGGGTTGGATTGCTTCCGCGTTTGCAGAGGGGCAATGCATAGGACGTTGACCGGCCTACTCGCACTGCGGTACATACGGGTGCAGACGAAAATAGCTACAGGACAAATTACACGGGCTCTATAAGTATCGCTTCTGTGCCAAACACGAATCTACGATTTCTAAAACAATGGACGAGAGGGGTCACTGCTTCTGCAGAGGAATATAGTAATTTCTGTTTTCGTAATAAAGAAAATTAAACCAAGAGATCGAGCTCTCCTTTCACGAATTTTTAAGCTTGATTCATTTCGATGCTATGACAACGTGTAATGGATGGTCCTCGACATTTAACGATCTTTCTATCTAATATTTAGGTTCATTCATGAGTCAAGAAAGAAAAAACTACATGAAAGTGGTCGTGGAAAAGGAATTATTGAACCGAAACACAGGCTGTGGGCATATGATTACTTCGGAGAGAGGAAAATGTATGAAGGAAATGAAATATGATGAAAAGTAATTTATTAAATAATACTACAGAAAACATGAATTTTTTAACTTCACCCTGAATTGGTACCAGCTATTAAAATAAGATAAATAAATAAACTTCTAAGCGCGCGTACTAAACATGTACGACCGAGCGATCTACCCTAAGGTGCAATATTCGAAAAGGACGAACATTTTATTTCAGCTCAAAATGTAGGTACGTACACGGAGAGCCGTGGTATGACCATGTTGGACTGATAATCCTAAGGTCAATGAAAAGTAGACAAAAGAAAGAAAAACAAGGTAATCGTCTCACCGACACGAACTGGAGGTCTCTTGCAGGTGAAGTTGAGTGCAGAGCGCCTTAAGTGTTTTCCGATTGCACTTCCAATACGGTGTGCGACGGAGCGGCAATCTGAATTGAAAGCTGTCACGTCATAGGACGAGGGTCGTGCGAGCGGGCGGGATGGCGGACGGGCGGGTGACGCGATGTCGAGGGTCGGAGATGGAAGGAAGAAGCCGTCGAGACGCGTCGTGTGGGCGTCAAGCAGCGAGCGAAGGGGGGCATATGTTGGAGAGGATGGAGGAGCTGTAGCTGGAGGTTGATACGCATGGAGGGAGACTAGGGTGGTTCTCTGAAAATCAGTTTTTGAAATTTGGACGGGGCCCCCTCCTAATCTGTTTATGTCTTTAAATAAAACTTCCATAAAAAATCAGAATTTATAAATATATTTCAGTGATTGCTATCAAGCTTTAAAATTTTGATTCATTTTTCAAAATGAAAGCTTGGTAGGGACCTCTAAAATTTATATTGTTTAATCAGAAATTTTTAAAGATTAAACAAAAAATATAGGAGGGAGGACCGCCCAAATTTCGAAAGTTAATTTGTCATGAACCTCTCTACTGTAGACGCGAGTCGGAGAGAAAGAATTGTACACAGACAAAGATAAAAATACTTTACAAAGAGCTGCTAAAGAGACACTCCCGATATCAGTGGAAGAAAAAAGTAGGTGAACGAGAAGAATGAGATGGAAAGGGAACATGGAAGTGCAAGGGTGGTCCATCACCTGTCGAGAATTCTGGGGCTGAGCGTTAATTGGAAGGTGGGAGGAGCGAGGCTCTTTCAAGTTTTAATTGTATCTCGCTCTTGAACATCAGAGAGAGCCCAAGGGGAGCCACAGGGCGCTGCAGGTGGGGGATAAGAGTACTACAGGAGAAGGACACGGAGTGGGGGGAGAGGACGAGGAATTAGCTGCTGGCACGGAACATCTGATGAACTTTCATTCACATATCAGATATTGCCAATATAAAAAATATGTTGGGCCCCATTGCAATAACAAAGATTCATTAACATTCATTAAAATGTCAATACATGTCATTAGACTCCGTATTTGCGTAGATGACAGTAAATTTATCGCCTTGATTTGACACAGGATTCTAAAATTTTGAAAACATACATATCTACATTAGATCATATAACATAGCAAAAACATGGGTTCCACTGTAATCAATTTGTAAAATTTTAGAGTAGAAAAGGCAATGAAATATCTATGTAATATATGAGTCGTCTGATTTCAAAACCACTTACATCACTATTGTCTAATTTTTAAAGTAACAAAGAAAATGTTTCATTGGTAGAACATTATTAAATAATAAAAAGGGTTTAGGTGATTTTTTGATAATTATTAGTCAAATATCCGCAAACAGTACAATAATTACTGAGTTTGCCACTCCCGTTAACAATATATCTGCGTAAATTATGCTAGCACACAATGGCACAAAAAGAGATATGACTGCACTGAGATGAAGCTGAGTACCCTGTACTGAAAGTCATGTAACTTTACTCCCAGAAAATGTAACCAAACAAAAGAAATCATGAACGGAAACGCTTTGTTTATTATTATTTTACTTTAAAGTAGTAGCAGTAAATTAGTTCATCTTCCTCAACGTGATCATAGGCAATACATTATTATTAATTAATTAGTTAATTAAATAATGAAAGACTTACGGTTTTATAAGGACGAACAGTAAATGTTCTGTGATAAAAACTCACAACGTTTCGACTGCGTTTCAAGTCGTCGTCAGGTGATTCAAATAATAACAGGAAACAGAACAGAA
This sequence comes from Laupala kohalensis, assembly GCA_002313205.1. Lineage (NCBI taxonomy): Eukaryota > Metazoa > Arthropoda > Insecta > Orthoptera > Trigonidiidae > Laupala > Laupala kohalensis. The sequence goes on along the minus strand of NNCF01128644.1, from coordinate 530,672 downwards.
CAATTAAACATAAATATAAATACAAAATATGTTTACAAAATAGGAAAAACTACACAAACATGTGTATTGTACACACTAGATTGTTTCAATGTCCGTGCGTAAATTCAAACTCAAAATGTGAGTTTTTATCACAAAATATAAGGTTCGTCCATAAAAGGTCGTAAGTCTTCCATTATTTATTTAATTAGATTATCTAATAGAAGTTAATTGTAATAGAAGTAATTAATTAATTTGTTTATTGCCAGTGTAACAGTTGGTACAGGGATTGTTCACAGTGTAACCAACGCTTTTACTTCACCTTCGTCCATAAGGGAAATGGTAAATGTACCTCGCGTTATGTTGACAATTCATTCGGAAACTCATGTCTATCGCCAACATCGGTCATCAATTCAATTCACGTGCTTCTATGGCGCTATTCTTTTCTTTCTGCATCGAATGTGTGGAACGAATATTACATTGTGTCTTAGTTTGTTCAGTTATTAGTTTTTTATACAGCAAACAAAACGTTTTTGTGGCTATTATTTATATTCATTCGGATATTAATTAAATTCGTGGTAGTTGGCAAATCATGTTAACTAGCCATATTACATTATTTTTGGTAAAGTTACATCACTTCGAATATGAGATTGAACGTGCACTCCAAATACGGAGAAAGATGACACCCCAACTTTACAGCTCGTATACTATCAAGTTGGTAAGTAACGTCCAAAGGTTTGGAGGAATCCTTACCTTCCTCTGAATTTGGATCCGACATCTAAACCGGTTCTCCCAGTGTGGATTTGCAACCAGACGACTCATATGTCTGCGTGGCACTTTTAAACACGTTGTAGAACGAATTCCAGCGAGTCGTGTATTGACTGGGGAAGAGGTTCCATCAGCACGTGAGGCCGCGCTTCTGCACCTGACAGTGGAAATGAGAGAGGGAGCTGGAGACAAGGACCAAGGGAGACGGAGCCGAGGGCGGGCATGCTGGATGGAATTCCCTTCACGAAACACTGGGGTGCATAATGATACACGGGTGACAATTATTGTAGAATTTGTGGTGCCTCGGATTACGGATTCAATGAGAACCGGTGTTACTCATCTATGTACCTGAGCAAAGAATGAATACTACAATCTGTGATGAATAATAATTATCAACGCGATTTGCATTGTATTTCGCATCTGAAAAATCCATGTTTATGACTGGAATTCAGAGGAACCCATAACCTCAAAATTTCATTAAAACTACAAGTGTAAATTTATTACTGGAACTTGTCTACAATTCCCAGGAAAACTTTCATGGACAAAATGAATTAAATCATTCTTGCAATTATTTCAATACATCGAAGATATTAGTTAGTATCGAACTCAGCATTTATGTTACATATATTCCAGTGGTTGATGTACATTACAGCAATGGCGAAAGAGTTTTCTCAGGTGGCCCTCGAAAAGATATCTCTAAACGCATTTTGATGTTCACTGAACACATAAACGTATCAGCTATTTTTAATACATTAACGTAATTAAATTATCGGTCACAATAATAGTAATATTTAATCGACGCGCAAAATAAAAACGCATAATCGATAGTTTTTTCGATTGATCACACGAAATAATCGATTGTTGAATGAATTGTAATACTGAACATTTCCTGTTTAATTTCAATATAAACGTCAC
>NNCF01128644.1:504335-525507 GCA_002313205.1 Laupala kohalensis | reverse complement strand
ATATTCCATAAGCGAAGAATTTCTGTTTTCAAATCTTCGTATTTTTGAATGTTATCATTATAAGTAGTGTGGGTGTTGGTTATTTTATTATTATTATTATTGACGTTTTAGGGTTAGATCATTAGAGCCCTTAGGTGGGTGGGGGGAATACGTCGTACACAAACTTCGGCGTCCATCCATTTCGGTAGGGTGACTTAATTGCTGCTTTAAAGAAGTCCGTTCCGAGGCTCAGTCTTTACAGGCGTCTCTTGGAATTGCTTTCCTTCCATCGAAAGAAGCCAGAAAGAGTTTCCTCCAATTCGCGACGAAGATTTGCTTGTCGCGGAGAGAACCTTTTAGTGTCCTGTAAATGTTTACTTTTCTCCCCGACATAATGAGACTGTCCTCGGTCCGTTTCATTATCCGTCCGGAGCTTAAAGACGTTTGGATTACTTCAGCCTTCAATATACAAATCGCTTCCATAAAAAAGCGAGCAACAGCGACAATGAAAATGGAGATAGAAAATTTAGAAAACTTACTTCAACGATGTGCATCAATAACTGTTATCTTAACGCGAGTGGAAAACCCTCGTTCGAACAAACGCTAATGGACAGATGTTATTTTTCTTTAGCATAGATACGATCGATCTAATTTTTTTTGCAGAAAATCGAATGCGTCTTTCAGAATGTGATTGACCCATCAAAACATAATCTGATTACTTAAAAAGGATATAACAAGTTGCATCCAGAAAGATAGTATTCAGTTGGATTTTTTTCAAAAATTAAGAAGGATACATACAAGATCAACCAAAGCGCGAAAGATCTATAAGAAACTTCGTGATAACATTTCTGAAGAACTCTGTCAATTAATAGAAAGACTCACAAAAGAAGCAAACTCAATTATCGGTGAGTAATGTGTTGTTACTTTTTTTGTATTGTGTGCTCCTGCTTTTATATCGATGCTTCTGACACGACGGTAATATAATTTTCAGTGATAAATAAAATATCAAAGTACCAAACATCCTTTCAAACCCCAGTGTTACTAGCTTAATTAAAATCCATGTTATCTTTTTATTTACATTTTTACGTTCAACAGCAAACTCCTGTAATGGAGAGTTACTTCTCTTTCGAGAGTTAAATCTTCATTGATCCTCCGCAAAAGGTGAGAGTTAAGGTTTATTTATTTAGGTAAATATTTTTTGTTAGGTACTTGTAATATTTTTTTAGATTGTAGTTTTTGTAAATGGGAAATGTAGCGTTTTATGAAAGCTTATCTACATGGGGCTATAGGAGGTAGGAGGTGGATGGTAGGGCTATTGTTAGTGGTTAGCTAGGTTTACCAACAACTTGGCCCAAGTGGAGGTGTTAGAAATAGTCAGTAACAGTAAGAGTTAATGATACTAGTAGTAGTTGGTGAATAGAACGAGGAGGGTTTGCTTTTCAATCGTCACAGCTATGTGAACTGTAACATTTTTTTGGAGGGGGGGGATTTGAACGCGGAGTAACTCGGTTACGAGCAAGCGTGCTAGCCCCAGAGCTACGGAGGGCCAACCTTACAAATTAAATGACTAATAAAAACATCATGGTATCTCGCAACTAACCCATCAATTAAAAATAATGCTTCACCATCTCCCGAAGTAACTCGAAACGTGCTAGGAGAGACGGAAGCGCGGATATCGAGGCACTCGGCGCGAGGACCCGAGCGCTGCGGCGGTAAGGATAAGCAGATTACGCTCCGCTAATCGTGTCGGAACATCTGCGCGAACTCACGCAGTCACGTGACTCCGCGGCAACGGAACGGACACGACGAACAGACGCGAGCGGCAAGGTGCATCGATAGGAGAGGAGATATGGCATTGGAAATAAAAAGGGACCAAAACAATTTCATCAGAGAAATTAATTTCTTCCACTTTTTCGATATTTACTATAATAAAAACATACGAGCCTCCTTGGTACGTTAGTAATGTTTTTAATCTTAATTACACAACGTTTCGTCAACAGGTTTGTGATTTCGTCAGGTCTATCATGAATAACTCACAAAAATGTTGGTGATATCGCTGAGCGGTACAGCGAGGGTACAAACCCGAACTACGTTAGGTTTTCTGCTCGGGTTTCCCTCACCTTCTCCAGACGGTTCGATACCATTAGTTCCCTGGCAACCAATATCTCTCCTTCCTAATTTCCTTACCCAAGTGACGGTAAGGTAGAAAAGCGGACCAAATTACCGGAACCCCTCGAACGAAATAAATACATACATATAAATTTTTAAAAGGCCGGTAAAATAAGGTGTGTTCTAAAAGGTGAAGTGGAAGCATATATTATTGCATCTATTTATACAAATTTCAAACGTTTATAAGATTAAGTTATCTGTCGGCAGAACTAAGTCAAAGATCCACAAAAACGAACACAACTTGTTGTACTTGCTTCCGCGAAGCCTCTCAAGCACCCTGAGTTGCTCGCTGGCTCAGCGTAGGTGGCCAGTTGAGCGCTATTGCATTAGGGCTAACGTAGTCGCTTACACGAGTCAGCTTTTTTTTTTTTAGCTGCTCACAAATCATCGCGCATTTAGCGGTGAGCTCATGAGCTCACGTACGCGACTACTGCAGCTTACAGAAGCGTGTTTAATTTTAGACCTCGGCTCACGATTTGCTAGTTCAAATAACGGTCTAAACTAGTTTTAGAGATGATGGTTTTTGCGTTTAGGCCAAATAAAACAAAGAATTATGCCGACGTTTTGACCTTTACCCATTCCACAATCCAAAATCATACACTCATTGCAATCAAATTTGGATCAAACCAACATCCCTATAGATAAACATGGCCCATAACTCACATATAAACTAGTTTTTTAAACACTTGTTAATTTTTTATTGTTGCTACCTTTCTTTTTACTAGAACAACCAGGACTTTAAAGACATTAAGAAATGCGAGAGTTATTAGTAGACTAACACTTGTATCCAAAGATCGTTGCGTTATTTCGCATTCTTCTTGCTCCTACGTTTACAATATGATGTGCGTAAGGAAAAAAAGACTATTTTTATACGATAAATGAAAGTTTTTCACTGAATTGAGACATTTTCTTTATTCAGTTAGAAATACAAATAAGTGTATTTAGGAAGAAACACTAACAACTGAAGGTAAAGCAAAGAAAAAAGTAAATCATAAAAGAAACACTTAGAATGTAGGACGTAAACATTATATTCTCTGGAGTCGACATTGAAAACTTACGTACCGTTAGATGTTCAAAAAGAAGAAGAAGAATGACACACGGAAGTATCAGCAAGCGAAAATGACAACAGGTCGCGCCCGAACATACCTGAAAAGAAATGTTCTTAAGTTACGTATTTTATAGTTCACATATTACCTCTAGTTTATTACACGACTTGTTTTATTTCTTTCGTTATTAGCATTCTCCGTATCGTAAACCTCACCAATAGGAGGAAGATTTACTTGTACTTCACCCTTAACAAGTTTCATTATCCACATAATGCTGATGAGGAGCCCAAGAGTGGAGGGGGTTCTGAGGGTACGGACACTCTCCGAAATGTCACAAGTCAAACTATCCCTGAACAGGCCCCAAGGTGCCTAAGGGGTTCTCGGAGGTTACAGCTCCGCAATCACTTGACCTCGGCACAAGGAGGAGGAGATGTGGTCAGCATCTCGCTCCGACCGGTTTAACCCCAGGACAGACCCTGATACTCATTTTACAGCAGGCTGAGTAGGCCTGGGAGTCGGTCTGGATGTTGAGGTTTGATGAAATTCTGCACCTCACCGGGGATCGAACCCCGACCATCCAGCCAGCAACTCAGCCAGCACTGAGCCACGCTGACTCCATCCGAAATGTCACACTCTTTCTGTATTTGTTGCTTTTGAAACGTTTTATCTGTACAAAATATTGTCGACAAGGAGTAATACACGATTACACAAATGTAATTATACGGACAAATCGTTCAAAAATTAATATTTGCCTCCTCTACACAACAAAAACATTTTTTTTTCTCACCTAGGATAAGATATTAAAAAAAATTATTTCAGAAATATTTTTGTTTGATCTATAAATTCATCTACATTTAGGATTTAACCCAGAATAGAAATAGTGAAGGAATTGTTTTAAAAAACATAATGTACCATGAAAATTATTAACTGTTAACTCGCTAATCTCCATAAGCAAGCGACTGTACGATTTAACTCGTCCATGACATAGGTGACAATAGTAAGCAAGCAAAACAAAAGTTTAAATATTTCCCATTGAACTTAAGAAGAAGAAGAAAACAAAAAAAATATTACAGGTTTTTGAACACAATTTACGATAATTTCGTCAGCTCAAAGAATTGGTAAGAATTTTTTTTAATATTTTATTTCGTCCAAATACTAAATTGTTTATGTAATGCTAACAATGTGTGTTTCACAAGCTACAATCGGTATAAGCATTTATTTGATAACTACAGCCAGATGAAAATGGCGGCGAGAGGGGAATCCGCAGATTTTATCTGACCGAGAAACTCGGATGACATCTACACGTAGGCATGTATTATTGCATCAATTATTATATCGGAAATACTAACAGAACTACTCAGCGTTGCCGCGAATTTGAAAAAATCTTTAAACAATCACTCCTGGTCATTCAAAATTTTAAAACAATACACAAATAAAACATGAAAATTGATTTTTCGCATTGTTAAACGAACACACACAATATTACATCAACTCCTTCACTAAACCTTTTTCCCACTTAATGTGGGGTCGGCGAATGGGGATGGATATATGATGCTTCGTTTTTGGATTTGGCTGGGGAATACTCGGGTGCCGGATGCCCTTCCTGCCGCACCTCCCCTTAAGCGGTGATTATGAATGAAATGAGGGTGAATGATTATGAGTGAATGTTGTGGTGGAATGATAGACAGGGGAAACGTGAGAACCCCGAGAAAACCTGCCCCCAACACCGCTTCGTCCACCACCTCGGAATCTACTTGGATCGGATCGGGTTTGAACCGGTGTCCTCAGAGGTAGAAGGCGAGCGCGTTAGGCACTACGCCTACAAAATTACATCAACATCCAAAGAAAAATTGGAACTGAGAATTGATATATTTATTACCACACAGTTGGTATTAAAACACGAGTCAACGTGTCTGGGTTTTTTCAGCTTAGTTTGCTCGGCGTTGCCCGGGGTTCTTATACACTATTCTTAATTTATATGTTAGTCTCCATATTTCTCTACTATCTCTGGGCGTAATTACGAATTATTTTAAAATCCACGTAGACGTAGGGAAACTTTACACAGAAACACACCCACACAAAGGCTGCTACATTCAACCTCCTTGTGTCCAGAGGGTAGATCAAGACATCTAATCGTCACAGTTGTAATATCAATTTCTACGAATCGGCTGATGTAGGCGGTTGCATCCTCTCGTTAACCCACTAACATTCAGCTGACAAGTAAAACGCCCACGCGTCTAAACCGAGAGGAGGAGTCGGCAAACTCGTAATGCTGGCATTGTCTCCTCGGACTTTCACATGATCTTTATACTCCTTACTTCTTTCGCTGCGAGCACTGTAAGACTCAAGAGTCAACAGTCATGGGAGTGAAGATTCACATCTACTGATTAGCAGTTAATTTTCATAGTTTTTCTGCACTTCTAATTCATCAATCATACTTTGTATTTTAAATGCAACCGTGAAGAAGTGTCCCTTGAAATTTTAAATAATTTCGTTAATTACTTTTTTTTTCTGATTTCCTTGCCACAGACATTTCAAATAATTCAGTTTTATTCGCAATTGTCTTCACAGTTGAACACAACTACATTTTTCAACAACTAACAATAGCGATTATTTACGCAAAAAATTGTCGTGGGAGTAAAAATTCACATCCACTGATCAGCAACCAATTTTAATCGTTTTTCGGCTCTTGTTCATCAGTATGAATCATATTTAGCATTATAATTGCAACCAGTCGTAGGGTTGTACTAGCGTAGGTAGAATAAAATCACAAAAAGATCTTAAACGGGCGTAAACTAAACAGAGTAACATGTATTTATTGTGATTTCAACTTGAAAAATATACCTCACCAACCATTTAAATGAAATAATAGCAATATGGTGTAATGCATTACGTCTCACGGAGAAAACACTTATTTACAACAACAAAAAAGACCAAGTTTTGAATCACGAAAGTGTTGGAAGTTTACTTTAATTTGTAGTAAATTTTCCGTAGTATTTTTACATCACTTTTATCTAATGATTTTCCGATATCCATGCAACAGACGTTTCAAATAATCCACTTTTATTCGTATAGATTTCATTCGAACGATTCCTCATCACTGTCGCGTGTTCATCGCCGCCACGAGTCGCTCGCTCGCTTTTTGTCAGCGACGGCGCGAGGTGCGAAGCGAGTGACAGGAGGCGCTGAAAGACAGAGCGACGACGCTTTTTGTGCGGAGAGTCGCTCTCCCGCCGCTCCGCTGCGTTGTCTCGCTGCGCGAGGAAGGAAAGGAGAACTGTTGACTCTGGAAAGGTGTTACTCGGGAGTTGACGCGCAAACGGTCGCGAATCTCACGCTCTGTCTCAGATGGCGTCGACACTCCTCGCCCGTAATTAGTAAACGGTTCGCAGACTCTCTTTAACCCGACACGCTCCGGAGGTGTGGCGGATAAGGGAGTTTTCCGGAATAAAGTGGTTTTTCCTCAGAATAATCGAAAGTTATCTGTATTTATCATTATGTTTGTATTGCATATAAATTAATCATTTAATTTCGAAACAAAAAAAGGTGTAGACGAATTTAAAAAACAGCAATGGGATGATAATTGTCACCAATTATAGAAAACGTCAAAGGTGTGGGATAAAAATTAATTTAAAATAGCGATTTATTAAATTAAATTTTAAATTAAACCAAAGATTCCGGTATATAGAATGCCGGACTAAAGAAGTTGTATTGCACAAATTTCGACAAACATTTTGTGTAAAAGTCTTCTTATGCAAATTTATTTTAGGTTTTATTCCCTGTTCCTCTTCACAATTCGCATTCAAAGCTCTTTAAAAAAGCTCGTGTATTAAAGAACGGTGAACTGCATGTACTCTCGCCGTGTTTGCATTTTATCCCTATAGGAGCTTACATGTAAACGAAGAAAGATTTGCTCTTATTGTTTTCTTTTTGCATCTGTGTTGTATAAAACAAAATTTTAATCTTACATCTCGTATTTCCCTCACGTTTTATCTCTTCATGTAATCCATTATTTAAAAAAAAGACTGGTATCACTGCCACACAACGTTAAGTTTTTCTTTTTTTCTTTTTTCTTTCTGTTTTTTCTTCCACCTTCGTGAAGAACTCAGCGCCAATCTCAATTATCTACTGTCCTTTCCTCCTGGCCGTTCGTTTTCTCATCATTAAATATTTCAGAGACTTTGCCATCTCGTAGCCTAAGGTTGGTAAACATAAATCAATAAGCTAAAAAACATTTTTATTGTCAATTACGAGATGTTACGGCAGATAACACAGAATTAAATATTCGAAACGTCTGAAGCTCGTATAAATGGTTGCAACAATATAAACTAACATCGATTTCTATTTTTAAAATGGTTATAATATTTAAAATTAAAATATAAACTAAAATTTGGTTATGATCGGAGCAGAGATTTTTTACACAAAACTTCAAATTTTGCCGACACCTGTAAAACGTGAAAAATCCTGCAGTTTGTTTGTCTGTTACACGATACAAAATAATAAACAGTATTATAAAAAAATATTTATACATCAACGAACGTAGAATGAAACAAGGAAAATTAAGATTTAACTCCGATTTCTGTAAATCTTGCGGTTTAGTTTAGCTGACCTCTAAACTCAAGGAACAATACTTTTCAAACCCACAGTAGTTACTTCTCTTCATAAAACTAACCTGCAAAATAACTAAAATATACACACAGAAGATAATTAGAATTATATAACACAGCAGAACGACCTTATACGAAATCCACTTTGGATCTTAGGTGACAGATTTCTTTCTGGATATTGTTTGTATTCTCATGCTATTTCCTTTCTCTTTGTCCATGGAATCGTTGTGTACTTCGCGACGCGTCGACGTGGAAGCAACACCCAATTGCAGTAGTTTTGAAAAGACTCGGCTCTCCCTGCATACCGCTCCCCGATGCATCATTGTTACCTCTCTACCATCGCTTGAAACTCTCCCTCTTTTTAATTCCACTCCACTCTTCCCCGTCGATTTCTTCGCTAAAGAATTCTTTCTCTCGTTATCACTTTGTTAACTCGTCTCGTGCTGCAATGGATGCACGTCGAGGGGTGGCTGCAGTCGCACGAGCTCATTGAAGGGATGGATGCACCAGGTTGGTTGGAAAATCCCGGACAAAAATTACCACTAGACGATTTTTTCCGGGTGCATTTTTAGTAGCCTGCTTACGGACAGAAGAGTCAGCGTGGCTCAATAAGTAGATCGACGTTCGGAGTTCGATACCTTATTGCGTAGGGATTTTTCACCTCAACATCCAGATAGACTCCCAGGCCTACTCAGCCCGCTGTAAAACGAGTATCGGGTCTATTCNATAGACTCCCAGGCCTACTCAGCCCGCTGTAAAACGAGTATCGGGTCTATTCTGGAGTCAAACCGGCGGGAGCGAGATGTCGACCACATCTTCTCCTTCTAGAGCCGAGATTTAGTATTTGGGGAACTCCATCCTCCGTGGACCCCTTCGGCACCTTTTTTGGGCCTCCTTTGGGCAAGTTTGACATTTTGGATATCGGTAGAACACAAGAGAATATTATATTTATGAGAGACTCCTCTACTATTATCGGATTTTTTATTATAGACCCCTCACTTTGAAATGCTGTAGATGCCACAAAGAAAATTGTAGAAAAAACTAATTAACACCATTAAATTTGTCATGTTCTTCTACTTATGCTCAAGTTAAAAAAATGGTTCTAAGAATGAATAAATACTGTTTTAAAAACAGTAGTGTTTAAAAACACGAAATTTTTCCCGATACGTCTATTTTACTATTTTTTTAATAAAATAAACTAAAAGTGTCAAAAATAATTGTTATTCAGCAAATGTTAACCATTATGTTTGTGACAACATTTCAAAATTTCGACCTTCTAAATGCAAAGTATAATGAGTTATTAACTTTTTCCAAACACACTGCTAAAACCGACCAGACACATTATTAAGAAATAAAAACTATTCTGTCGCACTCAGAAGAATGCCATAATCACTTTACAATTGAATTTAAACGTTTAAAACCATTTACTCAGCCTCAATCAATTGATAAATAAAACCATGTTTTGTATATTCGGTCAGCGGTGCATTTTAGTCACGCGCATTGTTGCCAAAGCCGTATTCAGTCATCAGACTCGACTCAAGCTGACAAAACTAACTCAGTCAGTGGAGTGATACGCGCGACGACAAAGCGCGTGATTGAAATCCATCGCTGCTCGCTAATTGAAAACATGGTTTTATTTATCACTTGCTGGAGGTTACGCAAATAGTTTTGAAAGTTTACATTTAATTGTAACGTGATCATGGCATTCTTCTGAGTGCGAGAGTATAAATTTTATTCGTTAACAATGTATCAGGTCGATTTTAGCTATGTTTTTGGAAAAGATTAATAACTCATTACATTTTGCATGCAGATGCTTGAAATTAATAAATGTCACAAATACCACAGTGATCATTTGCTGAATAAAAATTATTTTTGTCGCTCTTAGTTTATTTTATAAAAAAATAGTAAAGTTGACGTATCGGGAAAAACGGTAAAATTTTCGCGGTTTTTCGGAACATTTATGTTTTTAAAACAGTATTATTCATTCTTAGAACCATTTTCATATCTTGAGTATAAGCAGAAGAACATGAAAAATTTAATGGTGTTAATTAGTTTTTTCTACAATTTACTTTGTGACATCTATAGCAGTTCAAAGTGAAGGGTCTATAATAAAAATTCCGATAATAGAGCTATCATTATTCGCCATCGCTGAAATTCCGGAGACATGAAGTAAAGTAGAGCTAAACATTACAGCCGAACATCAATGTTTGTAGAAAACTTGTGACCGCATCAATGATGTTATGCCTTTAAACGAGAAACCTTGGTTACAGTTTTTCCATCGTATACGATAAAATATTGTATGTTTAGATGACAGAACTATGACATTTAAGAGTTATGGCGGGCTGAAGTAAATAAGAGAAAATCAATAGTTGAAAAAAATGTATTAACAATGCTCGAAGCATGGAAAAAGTAGATAATTAACAAGAATATTAGGGCTTGATATTTGTTTTGCGGATTATCAGAAAACACCGACCTGATAATTATCGCCGAAAATGAATTCTTTTAATTTCAGGTTTCTTTCGCAAAAAAAATTAATTTCTCCTATTTTTGTTTAAAGTGACTGTACCTTTTATTAATGTACGATCACGGAGTCAGATGTAATTGAGGTGATAGTTTGATGGATGCGTCTTGATGACAAACTGAGACATGTCCTGCAAGAACTTGAACTTCGCTAATGGAAGTTTTAGTGTTTTATGAAGTTGACGATACGAGAGAGTATGAGGAGGAGCATAGTTTGGTCGCAGCAGGGACACTTAAGCTACGTTGGAGTTGAAGACTAACTACATGAATAAATAAATACACAAAAGAATCTTCATCAACTGAAAAAAACAATTAATACCCGATCAAATGGAGGACCACACGCTAATTTACTCTCCGGAAAGAAATTAGGGAAAATCCCCTGAATTCCAATAAAAATGAAAACGAGGCAATTTTAGGACCCCTCCCCGACATTATCATGTTGGTAATTATTCGTTTTGCAGGAGATTTTCGATATCTGAGAACATTGTGCGTCGATCTCCACAGAGTAACTATGGATATATTGCTACCATGTACCAGCACGTGGAGAAGATATGATAAAACTTTCAGTCAGATGAAAATAGCGACAGCACGGAATCGAATCCGGGACTTCTGCTTAGATCGCGGGGATGTTCACCAATACACAGCTCATACGTCTTCCATAACTACACACAATTTCACCCAGACATAGTGGGTAACACCCCAACGATTTAAGCAGGAGTCTCGGGTTTTGTTCCCGGGTCGTAGCCATTTTCACCTCGCCGAAAGTTATCGTAAGTCACTGTGGTTGGAGTTACATTAAGTTACCAAAATAAAATTCAGTACGACCGTCCTCGGACGTATAATCAGCACGGCCAACATCAACAAAATGAACAATGGTCTATGATAGTTAATGACGTAAAAACAATTCTGGAAAATATGAAAATGATAATGTAATGAGAAGAGAGTTCCGGAAGGGTAATAATCCCTGGAGATTGCGCATAGGAACAAGAGCAAATGCCTGCAAACGAGGAGCTCGCATTTCTGGGAAGGGATTGCGAATGGGGGAGGAACCCACGAAAGGGGAAGGGTAAAGAGATTGCGAAGGAAATTGCGGAGGAGATGCTACAGGAAATGCCCTTCGCGACGGAAGGGTTTCTCCCACCATGTGGTTTATTCTGGAAACTGGTACGACGATCTCGTTCAAACCGTAAATAATCGTACTCGCAAGGGACAACACAGAAATCGATGTGATATGGGATTTAGAGTTTCTCGCAGTTCGCTCACCGCATCTTTTCCACTTACATCATTTTGCACACGATACTTGCTCAGCCGAGGGTCTTGCGAAGGCGATGTGGGTAGTTATCAGCAGGGTTGGTGAATGTTTACTGTAACGTTTCCTCTAAATGTAATCATCCCATCATACGGGATGTTTCTTCTACAATTTATGACTTTTGCGGTGTGTGAGATATCACATTTTACTTTTATTTATATTTTGGTTCAACTCAGAACCCCACGGTTTCATGCTCAAAACTATCAAATGGTTGCAGGCGTAAGGTTGAAGTTTAGTGCGATGTCAAGTTTTCAATTTGCAGAAAATACATAACCATCACCATCTGTTCCCAGTTTGTTTGTCAGTATGACTAGAAATTTGTTTCTTAAAATTTTAAGTAAATATCCAGTGTTCTGAACATGAATTGACTCTGTGAGCCTTGACTTGCAGGTCCCCAGTATTTTAATCCACGACACTAGGAGAGAATCATGACTTTAACAAGTGCTCAGTGGAATATGAGATTGGTTATACAATACGTTTCTTTGCATATCGCACTTTTGGAGAAACATTGACGAAAGAGCAGAATTTTCTAAAAAATAATTATTAATACGACAATCTATCGTAATATCAACCAAAGAAATACTTCTACGTCTTCCCCTTCGCGTTTGATGGTGGGATTTGTAGCATTCCCACTCATGATTCATTTACCCAGTGCCAGAGCGTCATTTGTGCGCGATATCTCGTGAGCAAAATTCTATTCAAAAGTACTCAAATGTAAATTATTAAACTTATTTTGTATACAATTATTTATTATTATATGCCAGAAAGTTTCAGCAGTAGATACCTGACGATGGCAGCAATCTACTGCTGAAACGTAGTCGCATATAAAAATAAATAATTGTCTATAAAAAGGGTCGGTTTATTAATTTCAATTTAATTATAACTGTAAACGTGAATAATGTCAATAGTAAAGGTATTCATTTTTGGCATTATATTTTTGGAATACTTTTTTTGCAAAGAAAATATTTTTGATATAATCAACGCTAAAGTTCAGAAAAGATTGTTTTTTAAAACATTGTTTTGAAAATTGACGTATTAAAAATAGAATGTGTGATGTAAGAGTATTAAGAAGAAAATGTCGTTGACCCATTTCATATCAAAATAAAAAAAACTGTCATATTATGAGGGGAGTGGTTAGCACATAAAAAGCCAAAAAAAAATTTTATTCCCAAAATGTGGAATTTATGATAGTACAGTACATTGGTTTTCTCTAAATATCTAAATATCATCAATGTTCATAGCGTAGAGGCAGAGAAACTGCCCAGTGAAACTTTCGAGCTAATAAGGTTTACTGTTTGCAAGTCTTGTTTCGCAAGGTGTTCGAGATCCCCAAATCACCTCAGGCATTCCAAAGTTCGAGTCTATTTAATCGCATCTGCCCCGATATTAAGTTAGTGGTCTCAGGGAAAGCACGACGCCTGCTTTGCTCTCTTCTGCTTTGTAAGTTTTGTTATTTTGTACATGACTACTTTGAGTAATACTTTTGCAATCATCCATCCGCCACCGACCTCAGGTTTTCAGGGTTTTTAAAGTTATCTGAAAATTCTCCTTCATTATTCAGGACTTCGTCTATCTTCATATAATTCTTCTATTTTAATTTCTAACGTTTTATAGTTGTCACGTGGGGTAGGGTTTATACTAAATAAACCTTCATCCACCTGGAATAAACATCCATGACATAGTTTTAATTTGAATTTAATTATTTTAATATTTTTCTTTAATTATGGACAAACTTTACTTAAGATACGAAATATACGTATTTGCTTATAATGATTTCTGATCAATGTTTATCGTTTAATTACACGCAGGGAATTTGAAGAAAATAATTAAATTTTGCAAATGACATACTCGTCTCCATACGTGAAGTAAGACTAAAGAATTCCCAAGAAACTTAATTATCATACTAAAGGTGCCCATATACGATCAATCTTATTTGTCATATAAAGTTGATCAAGTAAGTTAGACGCTAGGTTCCATTATATAATCAACTCACAAACTTTACCCACAAACGACAAAGCTTATTTGTCAAACTTGTTAGATCGTGCGAGGTTGGTTGGGGAGCGAGAGCATTTGCGTATTTTCCCACCATTAACGTTATCAAACAAGTTCATTGTTTGGTTGATTTCGAAAGATATTGAACATGCACAAACCTAGCTTACTGAAGTGTTGTAAGTTATTATTTATAGCTCACCGTTTGCAGCATTTATTTTTCGAAAAAGGCAAATAAAAATTAACTGTCCAATTAATAAATTTGACATAAAGACAATCGATATTATTTGGATCTCTATTTTTTTCACTGCACAAATTAAACCGTGCATTTCAATCTTAAAATGAATACAGTGGTTCTAAATAAAACTTATCATTTGAATAATTTATTTAAAGAATTGTGAGCTTTATAGTTTATAAGAAGATTCGAATGCATACATATCCGAATTTTTGAAATTGGACTCACCCCGTGTGAGAGTCATGTTGGTTCTCCCTAGTGCGTAACAGCATTTTCCCTACCTGCTCAAAAATGTTCGGGCTCTAACGACCTCGTTGTCGGCGAGTCGTACAGCCCCAATAAAAAAAAAAGAATTGAATGGTTGAAATTACATCTGATATTAAGGATTGGAATCTTATTGGATATCCCACGACTTCTTCTGCGTTTTGAAAATTCTAAAACATATCTATGGAGACCATCTCAATAAAACATTTTCCCACCGCCGTAATGACATACGCTGTTTTACCATCGATTTCTTACATCAATATACAGACGACCCGAGTATTAAATTTTCCAAAAATTTCCTGTCGTTTTGGATTTGTTTTCGGTCGAGAACCAGTTTAAAAAATTCGGAAATGCATGCATTTGAATCTTCCGTAAACTAAAAAGCTCACCACTCTTAAAAATTATTTACATGACCGGAAGGCTTATTTAGAATCACTGTATTCATTTGAAGATTGCAATTTGTGTATATCGGTTGAATTCTTTGTTAATATGGTTTTCGTCATGAGTTACAGTATTGAAATCCTAATTTCTTTCTTCTTCTGAGAATCTCCTTTCGAATCATTCCATGTGTGAATTGTTTCAAACTTAGAGAGTTCTTTTGTGGTGCTTGTCTAATAAAGATCGTTCAGTTTCCTATTGGCTGATGGAAAGGAAACGCCGCTTCCGTCCTCAGGGTTCGCCACTCCCTTGAGGAGTGCATGTGATCGAGGACGAATATCCTCAGGAGGATTGCGCCCAGCAATGGATATCTCTGAGATAAAATGTCTCTGAAAGTTGTTCTCACGGTAAACATCGCATCTTTGAGAAACATTGAGGGCAAGAAAAAAATTCATTAATTATCGATAACATTTAAAATATATGGCGCTGATGCTAGTTGTGGTTGATGCAGTGATACATTAAATAATGAAATAACATATTTATACTTTTAGCTCCGTACACCAACCATGTTTACAAAGCGTCACGCCGAACTGAAGTTGTAGCATCAGGGAAGTTGATAATGTACATTAATACTACAAAACTGCCAACAAGATGTTGCTTTGTCTTTTTTCCTAGATAGTGTCGAAATTTAATATAATAAATTTTGCATTTCGTCATAATTTCACAATTTCATTGCACAAGCAAGAATCAATACAAATACCTGGCCAAGTGAACTTACGGAATCTATTCCTCTTCGAAAATTTTAGATTCGTTAATACTAAGCGAAATATTTGACAGTTATGGACCTGAAATGACATACTTCGAATCTTGTGAAAATGTTTTATGTGCTCGCAGTCTAACTGATTGAAATGTTAAGAGTTATTACATTAGAGTCAATTGTCTCATTCGCCTTCCGGGTTTGAAATCGGCTCAACAGATCTCTTGGGAATAGCGCTGTTCTGTCTTCGGACTAACTTTTCTTCAAAAATTTGTGACATTTTTAGGTTGCTAAAACATATAATAATAATAATAATAATAATAATAATAATAATAATGTTCAAGGGCTTTTGAACGTGTAACGTCATTGGTGCACTGTGGCAGTATTGTTCTTCGTGAATGTTTTGTATACCAGTTTTCTTCTGTCTTGTTTTTTCTTGTATTTGTTTACGAAATTGGAATTACTTAAGATTAAATTCTAAACCATTCGCATTCATTTATTGTGATTGTTACCTGTCATTCCTGTTATCACTGTTCGTGTTGTATCATTTGGAGACAATAGTGATTGTATCGCATTCACTCAGGTTCACCCTCATCTGCAATGTAGAGTGCCTGCATTTAAATATGGAAATGTTACTTTGTGGACTGGCGGTTTGTCGATACGCGATACGATATATTCAGAATGAACGGTCACACATAATGTGCTATTGTGTATGATTCTGAGCTGAGTTTTAAAGCAGGTACTTCGTACTACCATATTCACAAATAATACATATGTAGTGAGTTCGAGGTTAATTGTCAAAGATATGTCACTTGTATCAATACTCCTCGCTATATCTGTAGACATGAACTAGAGCAAGTCAAGAAACAAGGACGCGGTAAATCCCGAAAAATGTATACAATTTGAATCCTGCTCAGATAACACCATAATATTCCTCGCGATATCATAAAACTCAATTTTTGATCCACTTTTTTTTCACTTTCTTATTCATTAACATTCTTGAAAAGTATAAGTTTACTATAATCGGGATGTTTCATCACATCTCAACATCCAGACACTCCCAGGCCTATTCAGCCTGCAGTGAAAGGAGTCCCGGGTCTATCCTGGAGGCAAACATCCAGGAGTTAGATAATGACCACATCGATAGTAGTAGCGGAACTCCACCCTTCGTAAACCCTTTGAGCACCTTCAGGGTTTATTGAGGGACGGTTTCACTTGGACTATCGCTTTGAAAAGCAATGGGACTGCAGCGTTTGCACTTGGAGGTAACTCGTTCTCTGACTTTCAGCAATATAACTCGATAGAGTCGGTAAATTTTACCATTATCAGTATTTTTATTGTAGGGAATTCATTAGAAAATTATAAGTCAATAAAACAAATTAAGAGAAGAGTAAGGATTTTCATGAGCAAAAATACTTTGAACAATACCTAAAATGGATGGCCGATCGTTGCAGGTCATAGGCGGGTACCAGGGACGAATATGGCCAGGATTTTGGAAAAGGTATGGGTGTCGGTTCTGAGATGGGAATCAAAGTATCTTTTACAAATTATATTTTATTTTCATTCAAAATGTATGTAATTAATAAAAACTCGGAACTAACTCAATATCGAAACACGTGTTAACTCAACATTTCTTCATAATACATTTAATTATTTTTCTCTGTATTTAGACAATGGAACACAGTGGTTCCGGATTCCCTGAACCCCACACTATTTTGGGTACGTCCTTCAGAAATATCAGGGAATTCGCCTTGTAAAAATTAACTTTTCTCTAATAGAACTGTTAAAAAAGGTCATGCCAATGATGTTTGTTTTAGAACCATTTCTCTCCCCAGCAACACGGTTGACCATGCTCGAGAGTTCGCCGTGACTTGTGACTCGCTCATTGTAGCCGCAGTTACGTCGTCAACGCCCCGTGACCCCAGCGCACGCTGCAACGAACAGCAGACGAACGGCACGCGTGCGAGGTCCAGACAGAGAGAGTGTGTCTGAGAATCCCAAGGGCAGAACAGACTCTTCTCGCGTCGGTGGCACTCACTCGACTCGACTTGTGTTCGTATTTTATGTTCGACTCGACTTGTTCAAATATTTTGGGTTAGTGTTGCAGTAATAGCAAAAATTCGAAAGGTATGTAGATGTATAATTAAAACTTTTAAATTTATGTTGTATTTATTTATAACTATAATTTTTATTATAGGGTACAATTCTTATATTGTGTTATATTTCGTATTTTATATGTATAAAGAAAATAGCCGAGAAGGCTAAATAAATAATCAATCTCTCTNACAGTGGGGCATGTAGTCCGTTGTCAAGGGAGGGGCTAAACGGGAATGGATCAGGGGAACATTTCTGTTTGAAAATCATGGTTTTACAACACAAATTTTACAAACATTATCTTTTATAAATAAAATACATCAACTCATCAAATAGATATCAAATACATCAATTAACAATATTAAATAATAACTAAATTTATTAATTGTTTATTAAAGAGGCAAAGTATGCCTTTATCTGTTCAGGTCCCATGGGGGGGGGTAACTACAGCACCCATAGCCCCTCCCCCACCCCCATAGATCCGCCTCTGCACGCGACCAGTGAACAAACATCGCGCAGCGTGAGTGAGTGGGTGGGGATTCGCGTACAGGCGTTGACCCCCGAAGGGGCGTGTCCTCCTATTCGTTGCGGAACACAAGAATCTCTCATTCTATTGTTGCTTCGCCCCTTTTTTTCCTTGTTAACACGACAAAAAAACAGAACACGTTTGTTATTCTAAACAACAAACACTTGCGGATAGCGTTAAAATATGCGAGGTGTAAACTACATTCGATATAAATTGTACCTGTAACATTGACAAAATGAAACAAAAAACATAATATATTTCTGCTGTTGCATATTATTGCCAAAAGTGGCCAAAATTCTGAATGAAGCATTGTGTAGTAAAGAATCATAAAGGTTTGTAAACTGCACCAAGAATATTCTTTAAAAGAACAATAACTATAATAAAGTGTCCTTCAACAGCTTTTTAAAGGCTCGATTTAAAAATTACGTCACGGTCTTCGGGGTTGGTGTGGGGGGGCTGGCGAAACATGACGGTTCGTGATGAGGAGGGTCGGGGATATTTTAGAACGCGTGACGTTACATTTAGTATATCATACATGTTTAAAACGTCTCAATTGAGGAAAAAAATTCCTACAATTAAAACAGTCTTATAATCCCTTACACATCATTTTCTCCGTGCAAAACCTTCGACCTTTATAATCCTCTTAAGTATACAAATTATTATATTTACTTCTTTAATTGCTGTTTTTCATTATATGAGAGGAGGAGGATAATTACTGTTTATGATGGGAGTGGCAGGTCGTTTTGTGACGTCATGTTAAGGAAGGGTTTGGTACAACGTGACGAAGCGAGACCCGGGATCCAGGGTCGGGAAGGAGAGGTAAAAAAAATCATCAACGATCACTTGACGTAGTTTATGAACGACATCAAACCATAACTTTATTCATATTATTTGCTTTAAATATTTTTCGCTCGCATTTGGCGATTATTTTCCCCTGCCATGAAGAGCAACAAGGAAGGTCCATTTGCTGCTTGACTCATCCGAAGGATCAGGCAAGGGGTCTACAAATGAATGGATGACGCGGTAGAAACAAGCCAAAGTGCGATTAGTTCACCGCAAGACGGCTGTGGCGTTGTGATCTGCTTTGCTTCTTGCTCTAACTTCGTGCAGATGTTACGCTTAGTGCGGTGTCTGATTCACCGAGATCCGTTTAATTGAAATGATCCTGACGGAGATGCATCCACTTGGTTGGCGAGCACGACTCACAAGAGGCTTTTAGTTTCCACTTCGACTCGGTTCAGTCAGAGATCACGTAAAGCTTGTTCTCTTGTATTACTAGCTCACGTCCCGATTTCAGAACAATATTGGGGGGGCCTCAGTCCTCCTAAAGACCAACTTTTTCATCCTCTCCCTGTTCTCTCCACTCCATAACCATTACCAATTTTATAATTATTTTTATACGGTATATACATGATATTAATGTTTCCTATGATAAATAGTTTTCTTAGTAATGATAATTGTCATGTTAAATCCGCCTCTGCCTTAGGGTCCTTTATCGGAAATGATGGGATGGTCCCTCACTTGCTTTGGGAGAGTAAATAAGTTTATTGTCCTCCACGTGGTCGTATGCAGTTTCTAAATGCTTTCTTGACAATACATTTATTATTAGTAATGTACTATGTCATAAAAATATGTGTGTCTCAGAATTGACACCGTACTAATGACTAACGAGGTTTCTTGAGTAAGTTTTGGAAGATAAGGACAAAAAAATACACAACACAGACATTGGACTGGTAAATCCAAACAGAAAACCTAGTTAGGCCAAGAGAGTCGTGAATAATAAATTCAGCATATCCAGTAAAACGGAAATGGAAGACAAACATTTAAAATTATTTAACATAATGTTTCCTATTTTTTAAAATTCATGATAAGCGACAGCTTTTTCAATGGAATATCTGTCATCCTCAGGTAGACGCATCGCATATTTATGTCACGTTGGGAATACGTCATATTTGTCGGGTAAGGCGTTTATGTTCGTCATATTTGTCAGGTATGAGTACAGAGTATTACTGTTGAGGGAA
This sequence comes from Laupala kohalensis, assembly GCA_002313205.1. NCBI lineage: Eukaryota > Metazoa > Arthropoda > Insecta > Orthoptera > Trigonidiidae > Laupala > Laupala kohalensis. Next base: position 505,613 of record NNCF01128644.1, on the reverse strand, counting down.
AACGCCAACACTTAATATCCCTGATTATGCTTTTCGGAGAATAAAGGTGAAACGTTGCAATATTCAATTTAAACGACCAAATCGTCAAGATACCCAACGCTTTACTACGAAAGAAAGGTCTAAATTATGTGTAGATTTCATAATCTAGCTCTGCAAAATCACACTCACACACTTATGAGAGACTTCATTCTACATAATCTTATATTTCGGGGAATTTTTCAAAACATNGGGGGGGGGGGGGGGATTTCCGGGAAACTAAAAAAAAATGTCTTCACATCCGTAATAATGACATAATTGGATTTGAATTAATCTTCGCCTTTGTTCCATATTACTATTTTTCCCACATGCCTAAATTCTTTATTGCCAATTTATTCATACTCATTAATGAAATCACACGTTTCCGAGCTACATTTACCACATTGCCTTATATCACTTTGAGAACGCAAGTGTCAGAATCCGCAAATTATCTTTTCATTCCACAGTTGCAGAAAAGTTTTCCGTTCATAAAAAACTTTCCCTCAAAGTTGTGAGTTTGAAAATTTTTCCTTTCCTGTACATTTGTTTCCCTGTTCTCATATGTACAGTAGCATGACAGCAAACGTATATTTCAATTTCGAAACGAAGCTTCCAGTGACGTACCGCCTCAGTACGTATGCGACGTCCAATTTTTTTCTAAACTGAAAAGTTTCTAAGCGAAAGATGGCGATGAGCGTATTTTAAACTTCACAATTCATTGTGAAAGTATCCTGAATTTATCTTGAGCGATCGAACTCCGGACCGTATGCTTTAGGAATGACTTCTGAGGTAGTAAATCAGTGTCGAGTTATGACGTGCTCGTGACGTCAGCAATGAATCACGATTGAGCCGGGGGTGGTGGTGCTGGGGAGGCAGCCAGCCGAAGGGCAGAAGGATGATAAAGACGAACCTAGTTGCCCCTGAACTCCTTTGAGCGACACAAACTCTCCAGTGATTGATTCCAGAGTTGGGTGAGCTCGAGGCACAGATGTTTCCTGTAGACAAGACAGCAGGCACAGCTTCCAGAAACTTTGTTCTCACCCCTTTCTCCCATCCTCCTTCCCTGAGACCTCTTTCCTCTTTTACTTCCTATTTTTTACTCACTTTCAAGAGTTTTTTCTCATCGTTTTGTTTCTACTTTGAGATATACGAAAGTGTTGAATATTGGAGGATGTAAAGTTTTATCTCATACCGTGTATTGGTCATACGCAGTTTGTACTGTTTTTTGACAATAAAGTTGTTATTATTATTATTATTATTATT
>NNCF01128644.1:470320-495297 GCA_002313205.1 Laupala kohalensis | reverse complement strand
GAATTTATGTACACAACCGTGCCAAAGTTGAGTACACACAAAACTAAATTAATATGAGCCATAAGACAACACAATCATGCAAGAAAATAGTTTTTGAAATTGTTATAAGTTGTTTAAAAAGTACTACAGCAATGGCGTGATAAAGTACAAATTTAAATACAAATTATAAAAACTTAAATACAAATTACAAAAGAAATATACTTAGCTTAAAAGAATCGTAATCTTATATCCTCCAGAAAATAAATCTTTATAGTGCACCTAATTCTTGGCAATTGGTTAACCATGAAGGGGGGGGGAAGGTGATATTTACAGTACGTTACCATTTCAGAAAAAAAGAATTATTGATTCTTAGCTGCTAAGTAAATCATACCCATTTACTTATAATGATCCATTTCATTACAACTTTTATTTCACCTCAACATCGTTCTTAATACATGAATTACTTTATACATTCTTCAAAAAACGATTAAACAACCCAATAACAGTAAAAAGTTGTTGTTGATTTTCTCGAAATATAGATGAGACACGAACAAAGCTGTATTTGGAACGAAGATGTGAAGTAAAATTGAAAATTGATTATAAAACTGATCCACATAAAACAAAGACACAAACAAACATGGTTCTTGTGTACTGTTACAACACTCCGCAAGCCCAGATGCGATGTGCGTATTTTTTGGGTAGAAGCGGGATTCAACCATAAACCACAACCTTTATGGTAGAGTTAGCTGCCACTAGCTTGTTTTCCCCAAGCAATCAAACACACGTGTAATAACAATAAAACATTTAATTCAAATTAAATAGACATCTGAATATTTACAAATGTAGACAAACTCTCAAATCATAAATACAAGTTTAAATTTGTTATTACAGAGTTATTGCTATCTGAAAGCAACAATTACACACAGATATAGATACTGGTGTTATGAATTAACTCGGAAATCTACCCAGATTATCCGAATCTCAAAAGTTTCCAAGTTGCTATCCTGAAATAACTAACTGTTCCAAGTTACGTCATTCGCGCCTAATAGCAATGTAATAGAATTACCGCAGCAATTCTCAGTGGTCTGACGACCAAAACTAACCAAGTCATATCTCAAATAACCTGTGTACTTCCATGCCCTCCTCAGAGTCTCTAGTCTGAAAGTCACTTAGGATCTGCAATCCTCCCAATATATACACAAGCGGAGGTCACGTGACTACACCCTCGCCACCGCACCGAACACTCTACATCATCTTGGTCACCCCTCAGATTCTGAGAATACTGCGTCTTTTCGGCTGACCATTATTTTTGGCCACAGCTGGAATATTCCATACACACTCGCTTTTCTTCTGAGGGCGTTCCTCTCAATTTTCAGAAGTGGATGGGAACTGTTCAGCCTCTACACAATGAACGGGAAGTCTTAGTAGCGGTATTTTTCCTTATTTGGCGGCGACTGGCCCGACCCTTAATCTCCTTAGGAATTTCCGGCTAGCAACTAGTAATGACTTAAAAATGTTAATATTTCAAAAATCTATAAACTGCACTGGTCCAGATGTTACATGTACATTTCAACAATACGGAGTAAATAATAATCGAAGAAAAATCGCATACAGTACTTACATATAGGTACATTTTTAATATTAGAACAAACTTTCATTTCGTAACTGATAAACAGTTTAAAAATTCTAATGCATGAATCTATCATGTACTATTTCGTATTTACACCGATATTCGTCAGCAAATGATATGCGAACAGTTTCTTGCAAGTTCTTCTGCAATCCTAGGATTAACGACGAGGCAAGCATTTAGCATCAACTACAGCTCTGAGCACATTCTACCTCCCCCTCCACTCCGCGAGAGGGTGAGGATAGAACGCTCGCTATCTCGTGTGGATTTTAATTAACTTAATATATGCTAATGAGGGGTACATACATTGAGAGTTCAGTGAAATGAAATGCCGCACACGGAACATTACGACACAACACATTAGAGGTATTAAAAACACAACAAGGAAATGAGCATTTGTAAAATATGCGAGCAACTAATTCCAGATGAGTCCAGATTTTTTTTCACACTTACAAGCCATTTAAATGTGGATATTTCTCAACACAATTTAATTCCTCTTTACGTACGCACAATATTTGCAAGAAATTAATTTTCCACAATAAATGAGTCTACGTGCTGTTCTTTCCTAATGACCTTCACAATATTCCGTAGCACAAATAACCCGTTGCTTCAAGTAATTTTTGAAGTGAAAATTTTCTAGACGAGTTAGTTACGAAACTACAGAACTACCCTCCACTGATTTTTTAAATTAACTTCTTCAGCAATTTAAGAGATTCCTATACATAAATAAAGTATGAACTTAAATTGCAATTGTCATAACAAACCCATCAATAAATTACGGTTTTGAAATAATTCGAAATTTTTGTCAAAAATTTACTTTGGACATTCCTGTTAACAAGTCTTCATGTATATATGAAGTAAGGTAACATGAATGAAATTTTAAAAATTCAGTGCTATTAAATGCGAGGATGAAAGTGGTAATATTGAAATACAATATTTGATATAAAATAAAGTACATAATGTTTTCCTAATGCGTGGGCAGAATGCGAGAGATCGCAACCCGATGCTCATGTTCCCTTGTAAAGTGGAAATCTACAAAAGCAAAGTAAGTCGTATTTTTGTACTATGAAGTCGTCATTATACACAGACTTTATTAGTTCGTCTTGCCGAAGAAAAAAGATGTCTTTTATTATTACTATTGCTAACTCTATTTCTCTTCAAAAATGTTAACAATAATAATAATAATAAATTCTCTGCGAAAAAAAAAATCAGCATGTCCATTGAAAGTAAGAAGAACTAATAAAATCTATGTAAAATGATTTCGTAGGACAAAAATATGACTTATTTAGCGCGTACCCCCCTCTTGGATCCGCCACTGATTATGTCGGACACATAACTCTAATTTCAGCGAGCATATCTTGGATGAACGGCATGCACCGGTGCCACAGTCCCCGACCTGTCCAAGTGGAACGCCGGTTATGTATGTGAGAATGGCTTCCGTAACAGCTGACAGAGAAAGAAAGAGAGAGAGAACCCGTTGGAGCGGTGAGGTTGACGAAGGACAAGCGTTCTAGGAATGAAAACACACACGCCTCAAACTACAGAGCGTTTGTTTCCCATCATATGCCACACAAACAAATCTCAACTAATATACAAAACTGAATTCTATTATATACATCCATTATGTAACCAAGATAATTACATAAAGCTTGGTCCGTTAAGGAAATTTGTACCATTTGATTGATATTTATAAAATTTGGCTAAATGGTCCAAAACGGCCTAGAAGAGACAGAAACAATTTCACATTTTTATCTGACACAAATTTATTCTGAAGGTGGTTAGTAAATTTACCATTCATCCAAGAAAATTATTGTTCATAATTACCAGTTACTTACTCATAAAAGTATTCATTAATGGATTATTCTGTACGAATACTGCTTTTCCTATGAATCTACTGATATTCTATTAATCAATTCCAACTTCTGGTCGATGCTGGATAAGTATACCTATTTACGTCTATCTTCTTTATATTATTTAATTGTAAAACTTAACTGTCTTTTATACACAAATAATGTGTTTTACTCCAACAGAGAAGCACCTGACGAAGACGCAAGCGTGTTCACGAACCTATATTAGTAAAACACATTATTACTCTATAAAAGGACATAAAAGTTTATAATTTCATGCTGAATAAGTTCACAAGTGGACGATGATTTGACGGAAGCAATTACAATTATACTTAAAATATCACAAATACGTGATCGCTTCATATGTCCATGGATATTCTTTGTAATTACGCTACCATTGACGTAATCACTGAATGGAAAAAATCTACATATGGGGTCATCCATAAATTACGTAATGCACCGTGTGGAGGGGGTTTCTAATACAGTTACACTGCGTTACGGTGGGGTGATACATAACGCTACGTTTTATTGTATTTTAAGGGTACTTTTACGTTGGAAGTTTGACATTGTACACATACTGTAGAATATGTACTCAACTGATCAATGAAAGTCCAGAAGAATGAGGACGAACAGTTATGAGAGTGAAAAAAAATTTGTCCCCATATTTTCTGCGTTACGTAATTATTGTGGAGAGTAAGAGGTACCGTTACATGTGCGTTACGGACGGGAGATGGGTGTTGAAAATAGTTAATTTTGCGTTACGTAATTTTTGGACGATCATTGATACAATAATCCAGGAAACAATTTAATAAAAAATAATTAATTATCAAATAGACACTCTCTGATTGCCCCATCCCGGAAGAGACCCTTTCCCCCAGTGCGTGAGTCCCAGAACCCTCAGGAGGGTGCTTCCGCCACAGAGTCGTGGTTTGAGGGCAGCAGGGCGATAGGGCGCGAAGGGCAGAGTGAATGCGCGTGCCCTTCGCGAGCCACGGACGTGCAAGTGCGCACGTGCACGCGTGTCGTCGCCGTTCGCCCACACGCCACGAAACGACACCACCGCCATCACCATCCGCGACTCTCCACTCTCACTCACTACCAACACCTCTTCCGCGTCACAAGGTCATCGCATGGAAAGCGAAGGTGAATAAATACTCTCAATCACTGTTCTACGACAATGCTCAATACAATACCAAGAATTTATCAATGCTCCCCATCCTGGCCCGGGTTTTTCTCCGGTTTTCCTTCGGGTACAGGCGGATTTTTTTTATACAGGTTCTCAAAGCTCTTGTCTAGGGGTGGCGTCTATTGAAACCAAAAATCTTGAATTTAGAGTTATTTTAATACTTACGATTCATAAACACTTTTTTTCCTAATAATCTACTGTTCGATAATAATGCGTACTTGTCAAATACATTTTTTGTGTTAAATTACAAATTTTTTTGACATTCTATTAGTATTATAACACGCAGCTAAATTTTCATCTTATCTAGGAGTTAGCTGGAACTTTTCAATCAGCCTCTGCCTTAGGGTCCTTGATAAGAGTTAATAGGATGGTGCCAAGTTTGCTTCCGGAGAGTAAATGTTTATTGTCCTCCTCGTGGTCATACGCAGTTTGAACTACTTTTTTGACAATACATTTATTTATTTTATCATGCTACTACATAAAGGGAAAAATGAATTTTCGGAAAGGGTAAACGTTAAACCTTCAATACTCGAAAAACAAAAAACGAACAATACATGCAGCTGGGATAAACACTGAAGAAAGTATTTAATGGACTAAACTATTGAAATATTAGTTCCTTCCTTTATAGAAAGTTCATTAAAGCAGCATAAAATTGTGTTAATTATCGGCGATTATATTACTGTCTTACATTTCCCTCTTTCGCTAAAAAAATACGCATTTTGTTGGCCAGCCAGTTTCTATGTTCAAGTTTATTGGTTTGCTTAACACAACTGAGCTTCACGATTATCATACAACTGAATATCACAAATATTTTCAATAAATTACTATCATAATAACAAAATACATAGTATAGAAGGAATGGATATTTTAAATAAATTATAAGAAAAGAGAATATTCTCACTTGAGCACAGCGGTAACAAGACAGAAAGACGTGACATCACCGCTGCCACCATTCAAACTCATGACTGCCACTTCTTCAATTACGTCCTCTGTTGCTTTATATGTTCGTGTCACAGAGATCGCAGGGAGTCTCCAGAGATATTACAGTCATTATGATAGATGATATAAAATCTGAACGAAACTGTTTTATATCTATTATCTCGAATAATTTTTACAGAAATAAATACAATTTCTAGGAGCATCTGGGCCAGTGTTTCCCCTTCTCTCGCAAGATTCGTCCTTGATCACCAGTCCAATTTAATTAGCACCTGCATCAGCCACGTTCGCTTCCTATATGTTTATCACTCCAGTGCAGTAATTATCATCAATAATCTAGTACCCAATCATCCAAACACTCAAGCGGACGACAACGATTCAAAAACACAAATATGGTTTACTCCTGTATGTGTTATTTGATCGAAATGTTTTTCTGATGATTCACACTTCCCTTACACCTCAAGTGTCACATAAAATGTATGGGTTAAATTCATCCAATCTATGATAACTTTTCTAAAATGTACACTAACGTTTATACCATAAAATTCAAGATAATGTTATTTTTTTATATTTTATTTGTTGGTGTTGTTAAAGCGTGACAGTATTTGTATTTCCAATAAATCAATTATACGATACTATTTATCCTTAACCTTTTGACATAGGTAAGCCATGTCCAGTACATTGTCCAGTACAATTACATTCATCGGGGTGGAAGATGGTTTATCCAATCGCAGGTTTTAATAACTCAATGTAAAGTTATTGTCATAGCAGGACATTTTGTCATAGATACTCGTATTTCGTTGGGCTTCCACGAGTTACAACAATTTTGAGGTTACTTATTGACCCCCCTTTACATTGAACAGTTGTAACGGTTAAATGAGTAAAATATTACGGGACAGTAGGAAATTTCAGTACATGCTACTTCAAATTTTAGCGTAAATAAAACTCAATGAAAATTAATTTCACGAATTGTAGAGGTGATGTAAAAAAATCCTATAATTGCTGACGATTCGGAAAATATATTCCATTCTTCAGGGTTTATACATAAAACAATTTTATTTGCAACCACCTGCATCCTCACAATTTATTTGCAACCTCTTACACCTTACGCTAGGGCACATTTCCACTTACTCGCCGCTTGGTTGACAGACTTGAAAATAATAATAATAATAATAATAATAATAATAATAAATTGGTTTATTTTGAAGTTAGGCTCTAGTCACCAAGCCTGCTCTTCCGTCAGACCACCGTCAATAAAGGCATAATAATAATACATAAATATATACATTAATGAACATCTAGTTAATAAAACATACATACATGAATTATATAAAAAATAGGAGGACTGTATAATTACTGTACTCTGAGGTATCAAACTAGGGATCATCCCGGTATTAACTTTAAGCAATTGCAACATGGATAGGTATCGCGGAAGAATGCAATATGTTAGGGATAATATTTTTTTATGGATAAGCCCTGTGGAAGGAAATATATTTTCCGAAACTTAGACACATACATGAATTTTTATTTTTGATCTTACCTCAACAATTCGTGTAATTTATTTAATTTCGTGGCCAATAACCTCTCATCCGGTAAATGAAAAATCTTTTTTTTTTATATACTATGAAGTTTGATTGCACGTCAATGTCTTTGGAGCGTTGTAACTGCCTTTACAAATAACAGATATTCGATCTTGATCGTTCGTCGTATTCCGCGTAGCATTAGAATATCTTGCGCAAGAGGGTATGGTGCAAACGTGTTGGCGAGGTGGAATCGGGCAGTGGCCGAGCGTCCGTCATGACGGGCGGCGGCGGCGGCACCCGCTGCGCTGAGTCGATCTCCCAGTACCGGCAGCTCAGAGGATCTCGCCGAACTCACAGCCTACGCGCGAGGCTCCACTCTTAAGAAATCCGATGAAGAACAAGCACGTAAAAGGTCACCGCGGACGAACGTGATGGCGTCTGAGCATGCACTTTCAATTGCTGCGGAGGGGATGAATATATCACCAAGCCAACACGCGCATGAATCATAACCGTAAATTGACTCTCAAAAAGAAAATTAAATAAACTAATCTTTTTACGAAATATTTGAAATGCAACAGCAAACATTTTCGAAATAATTCAATGATACCATATTTTGACAGATGTATTAAAAATTGTTCACAAAACGTATGTGCTCTATTACCATATTCCCATACTTAATTATCTATTACAATTTTAAACCAACCATGTCAACGATTAAATTTGATTTTCGATTTGGCTTTTATTCTACGCCTCTATACTAGAATGGGAAGAAAATAACTGCCCTCATTATTCTTTTTCGATGACATCTTTGTGTGGAGTCAAAATGTTGGTAACAGACCCAAGAACACAACTACAATAACAAGAAAGTGTTCGCAGCGCAACAAATCTGAAGATGTGTATTGAATTGATTGATTTAACAAAACCAAATCAATTACTTTATTGCAACTTACCTCGTAAACTTCAATACATAAAATTATATACAATGTAGAACATATGATATGTAGATAAGATCATACAATGAAAATCAGTCGCATCTAAAAACGGTACATCAACTGTAAGTCCTCGCTGTCCAAAATATTGTAGACGATAGTGTATCTTCATGCACCACAATATTAATAATAATAATAATAATAATAATTTATTGCTAAAAAGCCGTTAAAACCTCGTGGACAATAAGCTTATTTACTCTCCAAAAACAAGCTACGTACCATCCATACAAAATGTCTGATGCAATACCGAAGAGGAACCCGGATCAGGATGTGGCTGACGAGAAGATACTCTCAACCGTGCCAAAATTAATTACTTTTCTCTCAAATAATAAGAAGTAAAAACAAGAAGTCCTTAGAGTAATTTTGTATTTTAATTAATCATTATAAATACTATCCCTCAGGCGTGATAGAACATACACGTAACATAAAAGTTGACGAATTCACATTATTGTACCACCTACAATATAAAATTCTTCATGAGGTATTTACTACTCAGTGTATAATTTAAAAGTTATTCATTTAATATGAAGTTATTCATCTAAAATTTAAAGAAAAATATACTCGCGAGAAATGCCTCCCATAATGTCGGCCGTGAAGCTCAATTAAGATGTAGTTCCAACTCCTTCAGCTCCTTTCGTAACCTTGTAAAATTGTCACGTGGGGCGAAATACCGACGCGTTTTACACTTCAACACTTCGCTAATGAAACAAGACAAGCCGTCCGCGATGGAAAGCGTCCGACGCCGACTTTATTACATTTTAATATGCACTGACCCCAATTTGTTCACCAAACCGTAACGAGTTACTTAAGCAATTTTTCCAGGAACCTCCTGACCATCTGTAAGGAGAAAAGACTTGTTTTATGGTGTTTCTCCATACTACGACATACTTGTACAACATTTAATTTTAGGATCCTCTCCTTCTGCACACTTTTCTGGTTCCCATTATGGGTTACATGGATGCCTTATATAATGCATCCTCCTTAACATTCTGGTTTGGATGCATAATATTACATAGAGATATTTATTGGTCAACATTCCCAAAACTGGGTGAAAGTGTGGACGAAGTTGCAACCTGATACTTATTTAGCATTACTTTTAGATTTATTTTAGTAAGATATTACAAAAAAATACTACGACCCAATTTCACCAAGTTCGTTTGATGCCTTAAACGAGATTTTCTGTGCAGTAAATCGTGATTATCGAAATGCGCGTTCCACCAACTTCGATTTACGTGAAAATCGCGATTACATTTAAACGCTCGGGGACCCTTGGATTACCTGCACTAATCGCGATTTTCTTCAGTACTCCAAGAAATGTGGCATCCATTTGTTTGTTTGCGCGTGGCTCGGTTTATAGGTTATGTTCAGTGGCACGAGGGAGGCCCGCTACTACTACCGATCCAGAGAATTCTTCAGAAACATTGATTAACAGTATCGACGATTAGTTTTGCTTGGTGAAACACATAAAATGTAATCGCGATTCCATTTACCTACTCACGTTTATGAAATCGCTATTATTCTACATTTGGTGAAATTCGGCCTAAGTGAATTTTGGCATCATACACTGAAGAGAAAAAAAAGAAATTATTCCCTGGAAAAGTGGTGATAAGGCAGTGACGCGCTGATCAAGGTTCACCAAGATGTTTCTGGTGATGGGCGCATGCGAACTGATACATAGTAAATTAAAATACCAGTTTGTGTTTTTTTAATCTGCAGGAATTTCTGCGTCATGTTTTATAGCTTCAGTTTCTTACAATCATCATGAAATTTGTTGCAGATATCAGTTCTATACATTGAGAGAGTTTATTTTAGAATTCCGATAGACTGACAGTAAGCATTCATAAATTGTAATTTCTATAAGAAAATATTACCGTATTATCAAGATGTCACAATAGTCTTGGGGCTCACATCACATGCACAAGACCCACAGAACAAGCCGCACAAATGAATTTTAAATTTAAAAAATGTTAAAATAGCTGACAATTTTCCCAGTTACAGTGTATAGGTATTTCTAACTAACATTTCACTTCATCCCAACTTTCTCGCCCAAGTATTCAACTTAATGTATTTCACAGTCTAGTCAGAGCAAATACGAAAAACTCCCGACAAACTTGGATTCATTACATCTTGTTAATATCGAACCAGTTACCTAGTCCAATATTTCTCGCATTTACAAAATCTGATTTATTTTCTGTTACACTTACATAGATCCAATATGACAGAAGAGGAATAAAATTAGCGTTTTGATTAGTATTTTTGAATTCGTTATGCGTGCGTCGTCCGCTGAGCATTATTTCCAAGAAAGCGTTAGTCGATGCCAAGATGGGTCACGATTGGCGAAGAATCTAACCGAGAAATAGTAAGTATAAGATGCTAGGAAAGAAATGGGAGAGAGAAAAAGAAATTGAGAAACACGAAGAATGTCTGACAGTAATAATGAGTCCGTATTTCAAGTATTAAGTCATTATATAAACAGCTATCGATCTACTATTTTCAACAACCGTTTGTGACAGTGCGAAGGAGAAAGAGAAAATATTGACTCATTCTACAGGGGACTCGCAAGATCAAATGGAAAAGTGTGATACAAATTACGTATCACTACTATTCCAACTGACTTGCATTGCTTGTACACTGACAAGAACATAACGATGTAGAAATGTCCGAGAACTACCATCGCAAAGGTCCCGCCCCCAGTCTGAATTCTTTTCTTTTTTTGGGGGGTGGGAGGCAGATTTTTAGTCTAAAATATTTTGTTACAACTACAAAGTTATTTGTTCTCTAAATATTTGTTAATAATTTAATTGTTTATTTCAAATTGTTAGCTAGTGAACGAATGATAAATGAAATATATTTTACCCAATATGATATAACCTTACAAGAATATTTACAATAAATTTCGGGAAGTCGGATGGGTCCTACCCACCTCGCAATGTGTATGACAATATTAATAAGTTGGGCGTTTCAACGAGTTCGAGGAATGATCCTTGAATCGTCAAGACACGCCGAATGTAAGATTGTTAAAAACACAACTGGTTATTTAGATTACAATTTAAAAATTACGTAAATGATCAAAAGAGAATGTTAAATGAGAGAGCCATATATGTTTGTGAGAGAACCTGTTATGGCGACAACCTCAGTGACATCCAATTAAACTTTTATTTATTCCATGAATGTCTATCTTCATGATACTTGTAAGTAAACGTTGAATATGCGTAACAAAATATGAGCAACCAAGCTTCTGTCAGATGTTAAATTCATACATATTTCACCGGTGACTGTGCATGAACTACGTACCGTCCATGCTGTGCTGAAAATTTCCGAGCACAAAGACGTGATTCAATGTTTTCAGGAGCTGTCTCCTCGTATGTATACAGTGAAAAACGACAGTAGATAGAAGATACAAAACATTTACTTTAATTATTTTTCATAAAGCCGTGACTATGTCATTCTTACTTTCGTGGAATATATAGCATACTGATATTTTAAAAAATACGAAAACGATTCTTTTCGGAAATGACATTACTTTATATCACTTTTTCATTCCAAAACATCTATTCTGTGAGCACAAAATTGCAGAAGTCGTTCTCGAACAAAATTCCAGAAATATAAAACACAAAATCATACATTTAGAAAAAGGCAAAGAAACTGTAGATTGTAACAATCGACTGATTAAACAAATGCAAACCGGTTCTGATGCACACTTGGAAGTTCGATGCAGTCGTGACGTCATTGAGTAAACCCGGAACGACCTTGCAGGGTTCTCTAGCAAGCGAACGTGACAAGAAGAATCCCCGACAGGAGCCCCTGAGGACCACAGATCGCTGGACACACCGATGCGCATAAGATTCACAAGGATGAAAAGAAAAACGTAACTTCTGTAGTTGGGATGGACGGTTATTGAAAATTTTTGGATTAATCGAAATCGATTAGTTGAATTGTGCGATTATTATTCCTAGATCAATACTTGAATATCGGTGAGGCGATACTAGAATTCATTTCTAGAACAATCGCTGTAAATTAGTCGATCAATCCAATAACCGATTCGTGATTTTAATTTATCATGTATTCATTAAATTATTATCATTTATATATAGCCATTGTTTAAATTTATTAAACATATAAAAGTATATTCATCATTTAAACGTGAAAATATCAGCTTCACAACAAACATTGGCATCGAATAGGTTGCTGACACGTCCACATTCGAAGAAAGTTCCTACCTCTGTCAGGAAAGGTAAGAAATCAATTATAAAACAACATTAGTAGGCAAATTGTTTCAATTGGTGCACCCGTTCAAATTTCTTTAGTCATTTTGATTGCCTGGAATGGCTTTTAATAGGGAGAGAGAGTTTATTACAAACTGTCCGAACAGTTCAGTGCAGAAGAATCTCGGTTATCCGGACGAATTATTGTATGTATATCGATCAGGCTAGCTATGGATCAGGAAAGACGAGTACCCGTAAGGCTCAGTTATTGATTTGAGTTTACTCATTAGACTCGTCTAATTTTTACCGAGATCGGAGGAACAGCCTCTAGATATGTTCCAAGCATTACAACTGCGGTTGTTAGTCGCAGAGGTCGGGCTCTTCAGACATCCCAGCTAATTAAACTGGGACATGGATACAAAGAGCTACAAATTTTATCTTGCCTTGCCGTATCGAACCCGGGATGACTTGGCGACGAGCAATCATGCTGACACCGTGACCACGACGGGGACTCCGGACGAATTATTATTATTATTGTACAATTTCTTCTCGGGGATTTTTCACCCGGTTCTTTTTAAGGCTTGCGGAGCTATCTAGCATGCCTCATTCCTGGCTTGGTAAATTAAGTACGGTGCGAACAAAGTTTCTAAGATAACAGATTTAGTTCTTCTAAATTTTCTTGCAGATTCTTATTTATGAGGTATTTTGCTGAAACAACGATTGGTAGAATTTCTAGTTTCGAGTTTCTAAATGTTTTTATATTCTATTGAAAGTGGGATGTATTTTGAATTATTAGTATATTATATTATTTTATATTATATATTATAATTCATTATTATTATTATGGCTTTAAGGTTCGCTAACATCGGTCTTTAAAGCGCTCACTTATTAAACATAAAGTATAGACGTAAATATAAATAGACTCCGCGGTCTTGCTGTTGGTTGTCCGCGATAAAATGAGACAGAAGATACTGTGAGGTGTCGTCCTCTCTCTCGCACACCCGCTATGAGGAGGGAAGGTACAGAATGGTCTGTGCGCAGCAGTGAGAGAGGGGAATCGATTTGTGAGAGAGACAGAAACACCTATCATCATTTTCCCCTCCGGACAAACAGTACATAAGACCGCTGAGTCTATTTTGGTCTAGTGGTAGCGTCTATTTTGGTCCAGTGGTAGTTATATCGACAACGATGGTCTACTGGTAGCGTCTTCGCTTCCACGATCTCGCTGAGCGGTAGAGCATGGGTTCAAATCCTGTTCGATCGAACTAGGTGAGATTTTCAGCTGGGGTTTTCCTCACCTTCTCCAGACAAATGTCGGTTCGGTACCATAAGTTCCCTGGCAACCCAACATCTCTCCTTCCCAATTCTCTTACCCAAGTCCAACGGTTAGGTGGAAGAGCAGGCCTCATGGCCTGAATCTCGCAAAAAGGAATAAAAAATAAAAATATAAAAAATATTTATGTCTATAATCCGTTTCATTTCCGAGAATTGTTGGTAATTCTGCAGTCAGACCAATGTTTCTCTGTATTCTTGTGTATTTTCTTGTGGTGCAAATTTGTTAATAAAAAAAATAATTTCGATAGTGAAGGCAATCCAGATTAACTGGAGCTTCAGATAAACGAGAATCCACTATACTTCACTTCGTTTTATTTCACAATGTGAATTCCCTCAAAATGAATTAAGAGCAGCGGAAATGATACACATTTGTTATTTATCACTTTTTCCTCTAACACCTTGGGAGGCCATTAGGATGATTAAGAACTTTTTATCCAATACCCGAGAGTAAAAAAAGGGGGGAAAAAGAATCCGCAAGTACATTTAAGATACTGAAGAGAATATCAAGGAGGTTAAAAGAGACCATGAGAATACGAAATAATTACTTAATATTTTCCAACACAAAATTCGCTAATTCAAGTTCAAAGTTCCATTATAAAATATGATGGGTTAAAGTAAGCAAACAACCGTTCGCAGACAATGAAACAACAGATGGCACGAAAAATATATTAAATAACAAACAGTAGCAATTGACTAAAAGTCCTTTCCTCCAACAAAGAAATCAGGGTATTTTCAACTGAATAATAGATACGGAACACGCAAGATATCTGTGGCACGCAGAGGTCTTGCACTAAAAGATTACCAATTCATTTTTATTAATTTTAGAGCTCGGAATATCAAGGAAAGCTTAAATCATTAAAACGAATCACAATATTATTTCATTTAAACGAATGTATTATACAATTATTTGCATTAGTCCTTTGCCGTTACTCTTTTTTCCTTTTTTGGTACGTCTCAACATTACACGCAAACATAAGAGAAAAATATCGTATTGAACAGTACTTTTACAAATTTATATTGTTTATATTTACCGTGGCTTTAGAATATTTTAAATTAGAATAAAGTTCACAACGAAATTTAAATAAAAGTGTTCGAGGGTTCGATAGGACACTAATTACATAGATACAATGTCATTTAGCATGTCATACCTGTATAATAATTGCATAAACAGATAATTAACTACTCGCCCACACAGTCCACATCAAAGGGAAATCTATGAAACCGGTATCCCTAATACTCAAGTGACACGCCGACGCATAACTCAGCGAAGCTCGAGCAATGCCAATTCACAGATAAGCCCCGCCACGCGGCCGCGCTGCAACACCTCTTTCCGAAAGCGCCCAGCCAATTAAAGCGGGCTCTCTGATATCTGCTGAACTGTATTTAATGTCAACGGTAAAGTGTCACCATGTTAAAAGGCGCCAAGTTAATTTGATCATCGGAGTGTGAAGGTTTGTAACACTAGTCCGATCCTAACGAAAGGTTCCAGTGTATTTCAAGAAGGAAAATAAAATGGAAACTAATCAGTTCAGGAGTAAATTTCTTGTGGCAAAATAGAAAAGACAATCGTGGATTTATTTGCCAGGCAGGTAAATATTTTAATTATCAGATACAAGAGGGAAGAAATACGGCATCAATATGCACCTTTCCGTGTAGATACAGTGACTTGTAGGAGAAATTAATTGAGAAAACTTTCCCAAGATTGGAAACAAAGTCTGGACAAAGTTACAATCTTACAAATATTTCCTTCTCGATATATATTAACAGAACATTGTGGGAACACACTCTGGGGAAAACACCCACGAAGAACACCCAGGCGATGATAAGCCATTAAAGATTTATGACGATGCGCATTTGAACTGCGAAGTAACTAAAATTCCACTGTGAGCATTTTTTGTCAGTCCAAACGAGTTCCTATCGCTTCACAATATAAAGAGCAACAGTAAAATATTAGAACCATAAATTTAAAAATTTAATAATAATTTTCTTAAAACTAACATGAAATTTATGACCAATACAAACAAACTGGCGAAAAATTTACAATGTGTTTACTTACTCAATGATACTTGGTTACATTGTGAGAATAGTCGTGAAACGTTACAGAAAAATCGACCCACCTGAAAGAAAAAAAGACATTTATCAATATTGAAACACATAAAACAATACATGTTTGTAAGTTAATCATAACATGTATAAAGACATCAATATTAGATAAATAAATAATAGATTAATGCGCACATATCAGTGTTAGATATGGAAAAGTTACCCAAATTTTTCGTAATATCAATCATATATTCATATTCACGTTATTATGAGCTTATTTAAGTTGTTATAATGTTCATTAATTTTAATAATTAATACTTCATATAATACGTGTACATTCTAAACTCTCCTGGTTGTATAATATTTCTTCTTACTTCTTCTTTACTCTTGAGGTTCCACTCACCTTTTAATACTGTATACCTCTACCTGATGATTGATGATAATAATTTCGTATCGAAACGTTGTATTTTTAAATGTTTTAAATATGTGAGATCTTATTCTACCAAGTAGTGAAGCAAAGTTATTTTCTCTTAATAAATAGTCTGCTTAATCTGATATTTTGTGAGAATTATTAATATATGATTATGTTCCAGTCTGTCCAGTAAAAGTATAGATCTCACGTCACCGCATGAAGGACAAGTGACTCTGATCATAGAAAATCTAGATAGACCCAAATGTAGCTTATTGTTCACAGCGTTGACCGATCAGCAGCAACCATTTTTATAGTGACTGGTTTATTTTTTATTCTGATTAGGACAAAGAAGCGCTTATCCACTACTCTATCGCAGATTTCTAATTTAGAGAAATTATCACATTTATTTCCTAATACTAACACAGTTTTAAAACATCGTAATACGAACTGAGACTATATCGCTTAGATCTTTTTCATCCAAGAACATCTCCATTCTATGTATTTTATCAAAACTGTTCGAACGAAATATTTCATCAAAATCGTTCGAACGAAAATCGAAATAGGGTAGTGGCGGATTTTCCATGGGCGGGAATATCATTAAAACTTTTGTTTTATTAACCTCGACGATATTTTTACAGCACAAAATACATACAATTTATTTTGGAATAATAAACGGATAACAGTACGTATTTATTAAATAATTTCTTTACAAATATTAAATCTCCACTGCCCTTGGGCCCGTAATCGGAATTGATGGGATGGTCCCTTGCTTGTTTCCGGAGAGTAACTTAGTTTATTATCCCCCACATGGTCGTGCGCAGTTTGCAACTGTTTTTTGATAAAGTTTACTATTGAACTATATTATAAAGTTTATTGTCGAGTTTATTATTGAACTATTCTCGAGAAAAATAAATCCAGATATATACCTACAATTATTGCCCGCTTAAAAATATGATTCACTATGGTAAAACTCAATGGGATGTGATTGGATTAGAGTCAACGTTCTACATGTCGCTAAGAAAAGTAGTTTCCTGCCTCCGACCGTACGGGACCTTATTCCCCTCCACACTGCTGATCCACCTATTATTCGCCTGAGCTCAGTTCAGTGCCACGCGTCCGCCGACACGGCAGCTGCCATTAATCTTAGGAGCTCTTACATACGACGTCACCGACCCAAAACACTCTGTAGGAGCGCTTGTATCCAACGCTTCTTGTTCCATATGCTCTTTTCCTTTCGGGGGAACAAGTGTTTTCCCCCATGATGATATCAGCATTAGCACGTTCAATGACATGGACCATCCTAAAGATTCAACCTCGCAGATGACGTCAATCTATATTACATATTTCACACTTCTTGTGATTATTTCTGCACTTATTATCGGTCGGAGTTGGACTGAATGTTATATATGAATATGGCTAATATCAGAATACTGTTCTTTCGTCTTTACTAGAAACTCTATACGGAGGATTTATTTGTTACACCAATCTCATTATGCAACATCATCGATGTCACATAAAATTCCTTTTTGTGTATCCCTCTACCACCATCAGACATGTTAATTTACCATTGTGATTCATGATTCTTTTCAGAATACACATGCACGACAGCAATTAACAAACAAATCTCATTTATTAGTACGTACATCGGCAGTAAATACAAAAAATAAAAATAAAAGAGGAAATTGCGTGCAAATGTAATTTACATCTTTTTAAAACATGAATAAATTGCGTATCATATTTATTCACCCCAGAGTGACTTAATTAAAGTTCTTCCCTGAACATTTGCACGCTAGACATAATAATGACAAAGTATTAAAAGCTGAAAGTACAAATGATGAAAGCTACAGAAAACATTTGTTCAAATTAGAGCTACAGTGATACCAAGAAAAAATAGTTGGCACTATTATTTTCATCATAAAAATATACATGGAGAATAAATAGTAATTAATAACTGTCAGGCCGAAGAACTAAAAGAAATCATGTAAACGTTAACTTCCGCGACCAGAGTCAATATAAACTTTAATTCACAACTTACGAGCACCTACTCATGGACGAGTGTTTGCATCGTCAACAGCCAGGTGAAAATTGCGACGGACCGAGACTCGAACCCGGAATCTCCTGCTCTGGCCGCAGGTGTGCTATCCACTGCACCACCCGCCTCGACTCCTCAAGCCGGTACACTTCTACCCAGCCTGTTCCGGAGAACCTGGATCACATCCCGGTACAGGAGATATATGGCCACAGGTGGCTTCCATGCTGTATTAACCACTGCTGCCACTTTAAACAGGTTTCCATGTACCTACGTGTAGGATGCAATTCTTAACTTACAACTTCCGAGTACCTACTCGTGCCGGGTGAATGTTGTGTACGGGACAAACCACGTCTCAGTAGACATAACTACCAACGCTTCGGTCATCTTGCTGTGGCCTTCTTAAGAACTTGTCACAGACCTAAGTCTCTGTCGTACTCCGCAGAACCCGAAGCAGGCCACGGTAAGATGGCCGAAACATTGGTAGTTATGTCTACTGAGACGCGGTTTGTTCCGGACAAACAAGTTTATAAAAGAAATCATGACATAATATAATAATAATTTTCCTCCTTGAAAGATGTAGCTTCCAGATCCCTTTCACTTGTTTCCTTTCCATCTCTCTTCAATTGTTTTTCCTCTGATGTATTTTCCATGTTCACATTCTATGTAAATACTTGCCATTATTTATTTAAGCTACTTCTTTAGAAAGTATCCCTAATTTCGCAAGACGAATGAACAAGTAACTGAGTTTGTGTTTACTTTCACACAACAAACGCGTAGGATATTTCAATGTTGATAAAACAAGGAAAACAAACGAATAACGAAATAAAAACACTTCGAAGAAACAATGAAATGATATACAAGTACAATATCATGATCAAGGATAAAATAGCACGCAGAGTAGACAATAACAGGACACATCTTAAGATAAGGACGAAACCAATTTGAAGAAAGAAATTCTGGTGCCGACGTCGACAACCCACGCTCGTCAATTGCCGTCAATCGCACCACACCTTTCTGTTTCCTTCCAGAACAACTCGTATCGAGATGCGAGCTTCATGCACAGTGGGTCTAATCGTCAATGTCATTGAGACACGGAAAGGGGAGGAGCCTTTCAAGAAATGGGGCTCGAAATGGGGACTCTAATTATTATAGAACACATTTTTTAATACAAAATCAATGAGAATTAAAAAAGATGACACTGGAATGATGTGTATAAGTTATCATTTTCGGTTCATAGGAAAGGGTCACCAAGGTTCATTTATAGTTGATAATGATAAAAAAGTTGAAGTAAATGAAGAAAGAGTACTTTACCCGGACCTAAAGAAATGAGGCTCATAAAGGACCACCAGTATTACATGAATAACATTTTTAATGCCGAATCCATTAAAGTTGCATTCTCTCTAAAAAATGTAACAAATTTGTCATGTTGTCGGTTCAGAGGAAAGGTTCCACAGGAATCAATTACTGTTGAGAGTAAATAGTCGATTAAGAATTGCTGGTAAATTATCCATTCAAATATTCATTTATTTGCTATTCAAAATATCAATAATGACCATTTTAGATTTCTTTGAACGATCGAAAAACACTGTACACTATTTGAATAATCTCTTAATCATTGATTCATAAAGAATCTTAATATCCTTTTTCGATTAACCCATTACGATAGACCAACTAAATGTGCTTAGTTAATAAATCTTTTAATTTATGACCAAGCCCTCAATATTATTACAATATATGTTATATTAATGCCACGATTTTTCATCGAGCTACAGATTTTCGTTTTCGTGGTCAATCAGTGGCCCACAAACCACCAATTTGCGGTCGCTCAATGAATCAAAGCAAAAGTTCCCTCTAATCTATAGTATTACTTCCCTGATAAATAAATTTATTGTCAAAAATAGCATTAAAAAGAGCGTATAATTACGCGGAGGACAATAAACTAATTTACTCTCCGGAAGCAAGCGAGGGGCCATCCCATCAATTCCGATCAAGGGCCCTAAGGCAGAGGCGGATTTAACATTTCAACATATTCCTATCAATAAAAAATAGTTCGACAGTGTTATAGTATTAACAAATACCAACAAATATTGTATTTAATAAAACATAGCAAAGTTATTTAATTGATAATTCGTAACTATTAAATAACACTAAATTCGCTGATAATTATTTCAATTGACGCCGTCTCTAGACATACATCGTAAATATTAAAATTCGTGACATATTATTACAATAGACCGCTGCCTCCAAGCAAGAGCCTAGAGAACCTGTATATTCCCCTCCTATCCGAAGGAAAACCGGATACTTCTTCAACGCTTCTTCCAGCTGAATTCGAGCCGAATTCTAGCTTTATTTGGACTCGCCAATGTGTCACTGGCATCTTATTCGATCGACGAGTTATATGATACTCAGTGTGCTCCACAGACTATATACCTGACCTATCCTGTTTCCTTAGCCTGGTGTGCACGTTCCAATGGATTTATATGACACAGGTCTCCTGAAACAGATGAAACGCGTCGCTGTTGTTTTATTTATTTTAGTCACCCGTCTCTTTCGATACCAACCGTCATCTTATACCTGTGAAAATGTCTCTCTAATATATTTCTAACACACAATTTAAAAATTTAATGTAACAATCTTTCTCACCAAGCAGTCTTGTTTTATCTGTAAAGCTTAAAATTTTCTTCCCTACTATTTCCTTCAGGTATTTTGACCTTTTAGATCCATAGATATCACAATCCAATAATATATGGTCAGGTGTCTCCTCTCCTTTCATACAAACGAATTGTTTGTTCCATGCTTTCCCTACTCTGAACAGATATTCTAGGAAATTACCATGACCTGTCAGAAATTCCAGGAACAGTGGTCTCGGGGAGAACCATTTCTTGTTTGTTTGTTTCTTTCTTTCTCTAAACATAACATCTTTTCTATATTTACATGTTTCTCTCCCTTTTACCCTGTTATCCCACCTCCTTTGTCATCCGATTAAAAGGGCCCTAGTTGATTCATTTCGTCCCTTCCGTCCTTGCTCCATCTCTTTTCCATTCAGTAAAATTTTCCCATCTTCTTTCATCAATCTAAATTTTAACTTAGATTGAATCTGTAGGTCCACTGGTCACACTCCACTCAATATATCCAGGGCCTGACTGTGTTGCGACTACTGTAGCAGCGGAATGGCTCAGTCCTTGCTTGGNGCGGAATGGCTCACTCAGTCCTTGGTCTTCTGCCTAGAGTGTGGAATCCGCTCGCTATCTCCCATCTCCAGACGGCCACTTCATAATTTCCGTGTCAGTCAATTAGCGAGCGAAAGATAAACGAAGACCCCATGTCCGCGGGCGATGTCGCCTGCGGCGTCGCGGCTAATAAATCGATCGCATTAGCTTTTTAATTAGAAATAATCGTAAACCCACAATTAAGTTGGCGAGGGACGCCGAGCGGGCAAAACCTCCGATGTGAAATCGAGAGATATGAAATATCGCGCCGCAAATGAATTGAATCCAATTCGACGTGAACATACATTGCTCGTTTTATTTACAACTTCCGACGGCAATACATTTCCTTGCGTTTGGAAAAATACAGAAAAATTAACAGTAAATCACTGTTCCATTTTTTTGACGAATAAATCTGTGGAATACATTCGATATAAATAAAAATGTTAAAATATGACGGGAGACAAAGGACTGGAATTACAAACTACAAAATCGAAACATGACAAACGTTCCCAAAGATTGCCTCTAGGCAAAGTTCGAACACCAATCAAATTAATCGAGAATTGACGAAGAAAGAATGCTAAGGTATTTTTATAATATTCCAACAATCGTGTAATAATATCTATAATATAAAAAACATATGATGAAGTTTAAAGATAGCAAACACTACATTAAGCACTGTTTCAATGAACTAAAATGTTATACTCTGTTACTAATACTGTCGGTGATCATGAAACCAAATTTCATGTGTATATAAACTTTCTCTTAAGATTTTTCATTAACGTTCCTTCTATGGTTTGTTCTGATGTATCAAGCAGGAAGTGATCATTTCGAAAAATGTTCACAATAGTTTGAAAATTACTCATGCTTTTTCTCCTTCTTCAAGAAAATGTAGTATGTATGTTGTCGTTCCATGAGGGTGGTTTCATCCAATAAGAACATACGAAATACAAACCTAAGAAAGAAACCAACAAGCGTTAGAATTCTACATATATTTTACATAATGTGCACTATAGAGTATTTCGATTGGAAGAAGCTGTCATGAGTTTTACTTTCAAAATAAACCTCTTTTGCGAAATATTCACTCTATATTATAAACAGTGAGACGAACGGGCATGCCCTTTATGAATCTGTACCCAGGAATTACTGTACAATAAAAATGTCCTTATTCATTATTTAAACATTTTTAATTTTTAGAAACAGGAAATGGAGCGCGGTGTGTAAATGATGTCGAAATGAGTTGTCCAGGAATAAACTTCTATTCCCAATGTATTCAAAGTTAAATTCTCTGGTTTGGTTTGGATACATTAATTTGCTCGTGAGCGATTGGATACACAAAATTCTTCACACACCCACACATACGAGATTGGACATCATGGGAAAAATTTGAAAATAGATTTTCCTGGAGCCAATTCTAAAGAGATCCCGAAATTTCTTTTTGGCCTATTATAATACTTTCCTTATACATTCTCTATAATTGGAGAGTAAAAAATATATTCTCTTATCGATCACTTCCCACTTCCAGATCATCCCAAGTGGCAAAACCGGCACGGTATCTCAGTTTTTTTTCCCTTCGTATTTTAGGGAAAGTGAAGGGAGGAAAGGAGAGGATAAGGGTGCAAAGCTTGAACGCACCTATTGTTGGAGCACGAGCCCGCGCTTGCGAGTTGTATGGGAGGCACGCGTTTCATATCAGAGCGAAGCATTCCAATGCACTCGCTTGCCTCGCTTTTCCTCAAGCACGAATTGGCACCCAAGACTTTTCTAGTACGTACCAAAATAGCGGCTTCTCTCGGTATTCATTCTTTAGTCAGAGTAGTTCTACTGGATCTTCACGTTCCAATGAAATACATTTCATTTGTTGAGTGGCTATCCATTGGCTTCCGATCTTTGCACTAAAATAAATTTCCTGATAAAATATTCTCAAGATTAACAAGTAGAAGTAGGAAATGACATTTGTGACAACTGATACGGAATAAAATCACATCGAAAAAACAATATTAAGATATAGCCGCTTTTTGCATTTATCTCTAACTGCAAATAATTTAAATATAATAATATTAATAATAATCGGCTATTGAGGCCCATTTTTCTTTGGTTTCGACCCTTCGACATTCGCAATTTAGACAATCCGTCTTCCGGTGCCATCTGGTAGTGGAAGCCGGAACTCTGCATGGGTGCATTTTTCGCCGAGAATTAATTTTGCGGAAAGCATCAAAGGGATCTTTTACGGTATAATCATACTACACGCCGCGTGTGGATTTTCGTACCCTAAAAATCCGTCGACCTCGACCGCGCACTCGACTGTGAGAGAGAGGCCACTACGCTATCCACTCACCTATCGAGGCCGATATTACAATTTCATTTTTGAATCAAAAGTTTAATTCCATTAAGTCTGAGATTCAATACGTCGTTCGAAACATGATTTGATAGTACAGAACACGTGATGCTAAGTTATATTATATTGAAATATATTTTCAAGATTGTCAAATAACAGCGTTTATATTAGAGATTATTACAGGCAGTCGATTGACTAGATAGTATAGACAATACCGTTTGACGATCTCGGTAACCAGTTGCCGCCAATAAAATAGGATCCTAAAGTAAATTTCAAAGTAGTTTGCATTAACGTAATACATTTATCATATAATACCAAAGAAAGTCAACACTGTAATTTTTTCGCGCCAATATTTTTTTTAAAAAAGCGTTGAAATTAAAATTTTCCGTGAAGCTATAATGCGCAAGTACCCAACCCCTGGAATTATAAAAACAATCATGTAAAACTATTGCGGAAATTAACCATACGCCAATAAACCCAATTATTTAATACGAACCATCACAGTTACATTGACAGTACGAGAGGAAATTCCTCTTATCCTTTTCTCTTTCTCTGTACCCCCATGTCCTTGGTGCGTACTGAAACTATTACACAAGGCTACAAAAATTAACTTTGTGTCTGGGGTTTTGATCAAATTAAGTGATTTAGGATTATACTGCTGTGCTGAATACAAAAATGATATTTACTTTAATCTGTCGTGTTATTTGACAATCGCAAAAACAAAATTTATGAGTAATTTCTGCTTTTTTGACACTATTTGCAAGGTAATTTCCTATGAATATTGATAGCATTTAATGAAATTGGTAAAAAGTCGAATAAAGGTTAAAAATATCTATTAAAACTAATTCAAAAATATTTGAAACAAGGGAATGAATTAGACATTAGCAAAAATATTAAGATGACATATGGTGTCCTTCAAATAAACGTCTCATGCCTATTTTTTCGTAAAACATTTGAAGAATCCCTTCTAAACACCTATAGTAATCTGACAACATATTCAAATTCCAGTGTCTTTGACGTCTTTCCATAGTTTTTATCGTTGTAAAAAATTTCCAATTTGTTCAGTACAAAATTCGTTATATTACGCCGTCCCTTTTGACACATTAACTTCCACGGATAAAATAAAACGAATCTGGACTGGTGACACACATTCTCCAAGACTTTCACGCAGTGAAAAATGAATATAATGAACAATAAATGAACAGTATTTCTTTCCAAAACAAACAATAAGAACACTGCATACAAACCTCCTCTATATACGAGCTCACAACACAGCGTTTAAAATTGTTATATCTCGTTATGTGACGTATTATTGTAGT
>NNCF01128644.1:455842-470232 GCA_002313205.1 Laupala kohalensis | reverse complement strand
GTGTGGGACTCGCCGAATGACTCAGCCATACCCACTAAAAACCCTCCTGAACTACAACTCAAAACTGAAATCCCAACATATCTCACTTTACTAAAAACATTAAAAAAAGAGGAGGAAAGAGGAAAATGAAAGATACCCTAACCCTAACAGCGTCGGGATCGAAAAGAACAAGAGGTGACCAAGGAAGGTCAGAAAAGAGAAAGGAAGGAGCCCAGTACAAGTAAGTGGAAGCAATGCCAGACTCAGCTCGGGGCCCCATGTTTGTAGTAGCGACTTTGGTGGCACATTTTTCAATAATATTCGTCTCGATCAAGCATTTTTGAAGTAGTTTCTAAAAAATAAACTTGTCTGCAGCGTTATAGAAAAGGCACAAATTTGATACGTGTCCAATTTTTTATGATCATAAAAAATCCTTACGTGATAGAGAAATACAAATATTATGGAAATAAGCATGCACGAAATATTATAGAACACTAAAAATCAAGCAATACCAAAATCACGTTGCTTTGTGTTATCCTTCTCTCCTTTCATTCCCCATCAGAGCTAATTTAATCAACGATGCTTCCGATATCATAATTGTCGCGGATGATTGGGTGGACGTGAATCGACTCCAATCTGCTAGTCACCGTCAGGTGTGAACACTCAGGCTTGGTCAAGCCACGATCAAGTTCTTGACTTAACCGTCCGCTGCTCAACCGTACCCGTCTGATGCGAATCGGCCTTTAATCATCCCGACAGCAACCGCAAATGAAATATAGACTCCGGGTGCACCATATCCCGCAGGCGCAGTGGTAAAAAACACTGCGGCAAATGCGAACACGCAAGTCTAGACCGCCTGCGTCCAGGGATTACGCTGTGCAGACTTTACATGCGGAGGCAGCACGAACACACAAGCATCATCAAGTGCGAGAGGAACGAATCTTGCTTTCACTACACGAAATCAATGACATTGTTTGAATTAAGAAATGAAAGTAAGAACTCAATCCGGATAAATCAGTCACAATTCTTGACCACGTNGGGGGGGGGGCTAAATGAGGTTACAGCCCCCCACCCCACAAAGGACCTGGACTCGTAACACAAAAATTGAAGTTGATAAACAGCATACTTTGTAAAAGTGATATCACATTAATAATTGTTATTATTTATCATTGTTATTAATAATACCAGAATAATATAATCAACAACACATTAATAAAATTAATAATACCATATTAATAACTTTAATAAATATTTTTTATTTAAATGTAATATTAACAAAATGTGTTTCAAAACCTTGATTTTTAAACAAAAATGCTAAGTTGTTAGCTAAGTTTCATAAAAGGGGAATGAATTTCAGGGATTTGTTCATTTAATAGGGAGATGTTTTTTAGGATACTATGGATATGAACATTTTCTAATTTGATCCGGGACAAAAATCTATTTTCTAATTCTAATATATGAAGATCCTTCTCAATGTTGAATATGTGTTTGTTTTCTATTAGGTGGTTGGCGAAGTAAGAGACTTTAGTGTTATTTTTCCATGCATTTATGTGTGTTCTTGTGGTCTTTGTTTGAGACGTTCTTCAAGACTACCCCACGTACACGGTGGGACAATCACTGCACGAGAGGGCACACATTCCACTTCGGAGGAGATGGGGAATGGGATCCTTAGTATATAATAGGGTTGAGTTGAGTGTTTGTGGAGAGATGAAGGTGTGAATGTTAAAATGTTTTAATGAATTAGCGATTTTAAGTGAGAGAGGACCTATGAAAGGGATTGTATATCTGATTTGAATATTATTGTTTGGAGTAAGTGATGTGAGGTTCTTTGTGTAAAATAATCTAACTTTCTTAGTGATTATATTATCAATGAGAGAGGTGTTGTAGCCATTGTTTGATGCTATAAGTTTTATTGTGTCTATTTATTTTTTGATCTTATCTGGTGAGTGTGGAATGGTGAAGAGACAGCATGTTTGTGCGAGGGAGGATTCAGTGAGGAATTGTGAACGGTGGAGGTTGAAAATGTGTCTTTCCTGAATATGTCTTTCCTGAACTGGTGGTGGTTGTTACTAAAGAAATAGAAAGCTCTAGGAAATTGAGTGTTCTATTGTCATTTTCAATTTCTGTGGTGAAGGTTCTGTTAGGATGGAGTGAATTGAGAAATTGATTAAAAATGTCAAGTTGTCTGTGTGTCCCTGTCCAAAGAGTGACTACGTCATTACGTAGGGGTACCAATAAATGATGTTCGGTAGAAGAAAATGTCCAGAGTCAAAAATTTGATTTTCAAGATGGTTCATAAATATGTATGCAAGTAATGGAAATAGGGAGAACCTATGGGTAAGCCTGAGATCTGTTAATAGAATTTATTATCAAATTTAAAATAATTCACATCCAAGCAAAGAGAAATTAGGTAAAAAAGTTCTGTTTTAACAAAGAGGAGGTCAGACGCGGAGTATAGAGCGTTACGTAAAAGAGTTTTACATTCAGATAGAGGGATACTAGGAAAAAGATTTTTGACATCGAAAGAGATTAATTCAGTTCTTTTTCTAATAAAGATATTTCATCGTGAGACAATGAAGTAGTGGAAAGATTCTTTAGTCTTTCTTATGAGCAACATACAAATGAGGTTTAATTTATCATTTTTTTGATAATGTTGTCACAATTACCAAGCCGCGAATTATCTAAAATAGATCTGAATATTGGGCTTCAATTGCAAATATAGTAAATACAATTTTATTTTTTGAACGAGGGAAGATAACAACTTTTTCACAAAATAGGTTTGAAACAAATAACAGCATTTCTAACAAAAAATAAAAAAATGTAAAGAAAATAGTTCCAATATAATCAAACAAATTTAGATAGAACGGGTATCAGAATAAATGAAAACAGGATGAATGAAGGTGCACTGCACTTTGGAGTTCCTTTTCGTGTCATCACAATTTCAACATCAGCGCAAACTGACTTTGCTTCAATGCTGCTGATACTCACAATTAAACTGCGCTATGATGTCACTCCACCGCAATGTCATTTCACTGGACGTGGGCGACCACACCGCCTTTCAGGAGGTTCTGTCTCAATAGTTCTCACGAAGTCTCGAAAACGAGCGGTGGCTCAATTGGCGCTGCAGAAGATTAATGAATTTCGCAATTCATACAATTAAAACAAGAAGAATAAATAACGCTACAGGATCCAGCTCAAAGAGGGACAAACAAATACTTGAAAAAATGTTACTTTTTGAGTTCTTTAACGTTCATCCATTCACGTAAAGAATATGTTAGTGCAGCGTTGATCATCGTCCGATATTGGCAGGTAATGTAACTAGAGACCTTAATTTAAGATAGAACCGTCAGGGGCGGAAATGTAATGCGGAATTTCTCATATTTCCGGAAAATACTATGCGCAGTTTCTTTCTCTATGTGGAATCAATCAGATTTTTTTTCATTTTCTTTTACTTTACCCAGTTTCTCAGCCATCTGGCCACTACCCGGGTTGTATTCCTCTTTTGTTCTATCTCAATCTTGATTTCCTAAATTACTTCTTTTGTTCATTTGTTATTTTGTATTCTTCTTTCCGATTTATCTTCTGTTTATATCAATCTTCAGTCTTTTATTTTCTTTTTCTCTATTATCGTTACTGTCTTGCCCAATAACAAGCTGTTATTTTTCATCTTTGCCACCCACATTATTTGCCGCGTTTCCGTCCTCACAACGAGGAGGTATGGAACTTACCTACTATCCTATAGTGTTTTTCGTATTGTTATATATTCCTCGAAATCAGTGTATCATTCTTTTGTATTGATAAATTGTGTCATGTCATCTATTCCCCACACTCCGTGTCGCTTCAGTTGATTCAGCCATATTCCTCGTTCTTGTCCAGTCAGAATACATTCAAAAAGAATGTGTGTGACAGTTTCGTCATTTTGTAATGCATTCACATGTCGCCGTTTTCCTCGTATTTCTCTTCTTCCAATAATCATGTCCAGTTACGATTTCTAACAGTAGTCTTGACGGGTTGAACCATTTTGTGTTCTTATTGCCGCAATTTACGTCCTTTACGAAACCCTCCTCTCCTTTATTTTACTCCATCTTATATTCCAACACGCTACCAATTCTTCACTCATTAATCTTTTCCATCCTTTTGTTACTCCCGGTAGTTCTTTTTCACTTATTCTTATCTTTTCTCCTTGTCTAGTATTATATCGTAATAGATGTCTATCTATCTCTAGGTCTATTGGTAGCACTCCATGTCTGCAAGCTAAATCTCTGTATGTGGTTCAATCAGATGCAGTTGGTCACACGATTGCGTCGTGTCTTCCTCCCTGTCTTCCTTCTCCGCCGATAAGAGACGAGTATCGAGTAACAGCTGTCGTCTAAGGAGCTATAAGAATTTGTGTGTCGTAAATACAGATGTTATGAGACATTACACGCTCTCCAGTTGTGGACACGGTTGACGGTTCTCTCTCGAATGAAGGTCTCTAAATACAACGCGCGTAGGTTGCTGTCGACGGAAGCGCGGGGGTCGGAGAAAGTGCGACTCTTTGGCGTCTCCTTCGACTCGTTAGCACTCGGCGATGGTTCGCAGCCACGCGCCTCCACCGTCATGGGAGGACGCAAGGATGGGGAAAGGGATTACCCTCCAGGAATAAGTCATGTAACGTGAACGCAAGCGTCGGTTTCGGCCAGATCAACGTCCTCGAGCGGTGCCGGTAAAGATCAATGGAATCCGCGTGTCTTAGAGGTAAAAGAGAAGCTGTAAGGTAATGTCGATCGGCATATTGAGGGCGCAGCTTTACAATCACTATAATACAAGTATAATTAGTTAAATATACTAGTTCAGTGCGATAGAATCGTACAAGGAAGGAACCATCCCATCAATTCCGATCAAAGAGCCTAAAGGCAGTGGCGAATTTAACATATTTGCGCCCAGTAGCAAAATCGTAGAAAAAATTAATGAGAATATTTATTTAAAAAATTTACTTTATTATAATACTACAGTTATTTCACAATTACGTACATTTGTCAATTTATTATTCCGAAAATATGGGAAAATCGTAACGTTTAAAATCTGTCAAAATTCGAGATCCATACTGCCGCCCACCAAATACTTTCCAAATCCCTCCGAATTTGGAAAAGTACTTGGGTTACGACAGACTTGACAATGAATAGTACTTTGTAAATTAAACTAGCGACGATCAAATCCAAGTCGGAATAGACTACTAAAATAAATTTCAACTATGAACAAAATAGAATGAACGCATACATTTATCTCTCAACTATAATATTTCCCTAAGTGAATTTCTTCCCTCATCTCTCAAGTAATGAACCCCATTGTATCCTTGCTACTTCAAGTATTGAATAAAGAACATCCTTACTAACAAATACATGACGTATTTATAATCTGATTCCCTGCTAATTCTTAAAATCTGAATAACCGACGATGACTCGGATGGTAGTGGTGTAACATATGTTTTTAATTCATCGTAAGAAATGTTTAAAATACTACCTGCGTATTGTTAAGCTAAATGTCATGTTGACAGAAGTGAATTCAAAAAATTAAATTTCCACAACGGAATTCGAACTAAGAGTCTTGTAGTTGCGTGTTCTGCGAGAAATGTATTTATGATTTCATTTATTTATTCATTTATTTTATGTCTTAAGGCCATGAGGTTTGCTCTCCCACCGAACCGTTGGACATGGGTTGCCGGGGGAACTTATGGTACCGAATCGACATTTGTCTGGAGTGGGTGAGGTAAACCCCAAGTGAAAACCTCATCAAGTTCGGTCGAACAGGGTTTGAACCCAGTCTCTGCCGCTCAGCGGGATCATGGAAACGAACACGCTTCCACTAGTCCACCGCTGTTGGCTCTTCAATATTCACTAGCATTGCGACACTTCCATTTACGATGCGTTTTAAGTTCATACGTACTTTTTAATATTCAAGAAAACACAAAAAGCAATCCTAATCGGAAATTAGACTATGTAACATCTCCTCCATCTAATAACGCCCCTATTTTGTGAATTTCATTAAAAACGAATATGACGTACTCGAGAGAAAAAATACATACGAATTTTCTTGTATAATCAATCCGTCTCGTATAAAACGCACCATAAAGATTATGAGGACGGAACAAGGTTATCACATTCCTGTAAAACGTCGTAAGAAAATTTTAAATGTACCTAGTAAAACAAAAGATTTTTCTCTTTCACAAAACTCTACGTAATACAAAATTGTTAAGAGAATTGTGTTTTGGACAGAACGCGACAAATTATTGGACGGGCTCCACCCAGAACTTGAGGAAGTTTTCGGGTCTTAACTTAATTCCATCGTGTAACGAAGTTAAACTGTCAACCTCCATAAGGAAATTGGTTTCGTAGTTCCAGCAATGCCAGAAGTTCCACACGTCAAAAATATATTACTGTATGTCGTACGTTTCAACTTCTCCACAGTTAGTTTCAATGCGTGCTTTGAATACAGTTTTAATCAGACATAATAGAATTATACCGCGAATGCCTTTGTTAACTTACAAGTAACGAACATCAGAAATTGAGACTAATTAATACAGTAAAATTGTTTTATCAATTTGCATTTTAGATTGGTAAACTTGGTTTTCAAATTAATACATTTATAATTACTTTTCTGGTCATTTATATTATCGCTTACAAAGAAACAGATTTTATATCAAAAGATAATACTTTATATCTTTCATTTACGACATAAATACATCTTTATTGCAGGGACTTAAGTGGAGTACTTCCAAGAATATCAGTATGTGTTATCAAGCACTTAAAGAAAATAATTACATTTTATGGCTTTCATGAACACAAATATCAGGTTGCCAGACAAGAAGTCGATTTTGGTGAAAATTTATAAATCACAGAAAGTTATATTAATTATTACCATTATTTTTTCTTGATAAGAGTTCATCGTTTAAATTCGTAATATTATTTTTAAGAAACCAAAATACACTGGTTAATTTGATAACTAAGAAAATCTTCGTTACTTAGATTAATAATCTGCCCACTATTTTAGTTTTAAAATTATTTTGTAATTATTTACGAAACCCTCTCAGGCCAAAGGCTACCCACGCAACAACATTACAACATCGAGGAAACTCTCCGTTATAACGAAGAATAGAAATGTCAGGTAACACGTTGTTTAAATTCGGACCTTCTAACTTGTAAGAGCCTCAGGGCCAAATTGGTAACTTTGGGTACGATTGCGGGCCGCATCTTAATAATGGGGCAATTTTTCATAAATAATCTGCAATGAGATGAGAGAGACAAATACGAAATAATATTAGTTTAATTTAAACAAAGAAGTGATAATTTTATTAAAAACTACTTTACTACTATATAAAGGAGTGAAATTAAAAATAAACAATTCCATATTAATTCTTTATCAACTTAATTTGTTCATTTTTGCCGTATGGAAATAAATAATATTTGCAACGAGCTATAAAATGTTTGTTTCGTTTCTATCAACATATAATAATATTTCTAAAAGCTTTTGAGGGCCGCAAAAATTTGCCTCGCGGGTCGTATGTGACCTGCGTGTTACCAGTTGGAAACCTCTGGTTTAAGTTAATAGAACACGTGCCAGTCAATACTCTGCCAACAAGTGAATAATCACGTCCTAGCGTAAACATTCATTTGTTTACACGAAACGATCACAATTGTTTGTCATTCTACATTCACAATTGTTTGTCAACTCCCACGACATAACGTCGTCTCATTACCGAGCTAATAAGCACTAACTTGGTCTAAGCACGTAAAAATTGACACTTTTCGTCGGCGGACGGAACATGTGAAACAATTAACAGTTATTAACATGTCAGCTACGAGAGTAACATATTAATAAGAAACCGTATACTAATTTTTAAATGGGAAACTGGTGGGTAGACGTTTGCTAGCAAAAAGCAAATGTTATGCATAATGAGCCAGCGCACGTCAGGATAGAACTATCCAGACATTTCATATTCAAAGGCATACAATCCAGACATTTCATATCCAAAGTCACATGAGAATCTTAATTAGTTTCTCGGATACACATTATCAAAGCTATGCAATGATGTTAACATGGTTATACCCATTCCCAATGAAGTACAAATCACATACCTTCTCAAAATATAATTTTAAAAGCACTCCTGGAATATTTTTTTTTTTTATGTAATAATTAAAAGAGCAATATTTATAGGTACTTTTCTTAATTGTTTTCAATTTTAGAATTTGATGAAATTCACAGGATAGAGTTGAAAAACCAAACTGAAAGATACTCATCTCCGAGCACGGTCTTTCAGTGCCTTTTAGTTAGAAAGTTAGAAAACACCTATATTATAGATTACAAAGAACAGATAACTTTATTTACACTGTCAATACGTAAATGAAAAGTCACAGTCTTGTGAAGTAAGAGGAAAGAAATAATGATTCGTATCTTCTATTTATCATGTCTTCTACTGCCTAAATGCAAGTGAAAGAGAATTTGATCTGTGAGCTTAGTAATAGAAATTGTAAGTGAATGGTGCCGACTGTAGTGGCAAAGACACCATATTACTGAAATATGTACATCTGTAATTTCAATTAAAGAAATTTTCTGGTAAGTAATTGAACCCCCTACCCCATACGATTTGAGTGCCCATCCCTTGTATCTGCTTCAATCGAAAAAAAATAGTGCTGTAGTTCATTGCGCACGTGCCGTCGATAATGATCTCGTTGGGCGCACGGCGGAATTGATGAATCACTTTTCCAGTAGGAGGCGATCGCTCCGACCGGAACCAACGATCGATAAAAAATAATAGTCTCATCAGTACGGACTGAAAGACGAATTACATATCTCGGTTTTCATCACACGATTATCTAACGTGACATTTCTTATACATGTTGGATAGGGGAATACTTGTTAGATGAGAACATTATTGCCTGTTGAGCTTAAAAATATATCATGAATAGAAACTCTTAATCACGTATAATTATTAGGATGGAATCGTGAGTTCTGATTATAAATACATTCGTCACGGTATATACATAGCCAACGTTTCGGCTTTAATTAAGTTCTTATCAGGGAAAATGAACAAAGCTCAAGATCCCATCCGAATAATAAAAAATAAAAAGAGCTGGTAGCTATAATGAATTCTACGAGAAAATCAGTTCGACAGAAAAGCAATTTATTTAACCGTGCAATATAACCTGGAACACTAGGTTTTATTCACGTATTATTTCCTATTGTGACGAGGAATTGTAATATAGAGAGAACGTTGGAGGGCCGATGATGAGAGAGGTAACAACGGACACTGAAAGCAAGCTGCATTCGGTGATTCGATATTTGAAAAGTGAAGGTGTGAAACCTATTGACATTCATTGCAAAATAAAGGTCTCGCATTAAGATGTCTGCTTGTCAAAATAGCAAGTGTACGAAAAGGGCCGCAGAGATATTTTGTGGGATTTTGAATTTGGGGCCTGCACACCACTCGTCTTCAAACTCTTCTAGTCATCTTACCAATCAGTAGATCTATATAATAAATAGAAGTACGAAAATATTTTAGTACTGTATTATTCATAAACACATTTATAGATATGGGAAAATTGTAAAGACGTGGAAAACGTGAGATACCTTGAAAAAAGCTCTACCTCTGTCTAGTGGATAAAAGTCAAGTTTTGCGAAGAAATAATACTCCGTTCTTATGTTTGCAGTGAAAAAAAAATCTACCGCATAAAATAAACAAACTTCTTTTGATACACTTCGAAAATATACAAAGTCATCTGGAAGCTTTTATACAAAGAAAACAAATGGCCTAGTTGAACAAGGAATCGCTGCCTTAGAGGAAACAGCCATAGTACATGCAGACACCGAATACTAGTCACATGGTTGGTCAAGTAAGCGTAACAAGGATCCATTACATTTTTCTTCACGCTTTCAGCTTAAGATGGTAGCATTGTCCACCACAACACTTGAGAGCGAGCAAGGAGACTGTCCTTAATTACGAAAAGCAAAAATTACAATTTTTAAATTACCCCCCTCCCTTCCAAAATACACTTTTAGCGCTATCACCAACCCTCCCCTACATAATTACATAACATTCCCCCGACAGAAGTTTTTGTTGGATTTTGGAAAATGTTACTGTGTGAAAATGAATTTTGGAAACCACAGCCTTAATACTTTGTTCTTTCGTCATTGCTCTGTACCATCACTGAGAGGATGAGTACAAAGACTAAAGAAATAAACTTTTAAGTTATAAGTTCCCAATAATATAAACAATATAAATTAGGGAAATAAAACATCAAAGCTAACAAAAAATACATTTCGGGTGCATTACGTTATCTTTGGACGATATGAGATATTCACTTGAAAACCACACGGCACAGTTGAGTAAACTAAATTCACAACAAAGAACTAAGATCGTGTAATTTTAGTAGCAACTAATATTTCAAAATTTAGTTGTTAGTTGTACTTTTCAAACTAATTATTTTTCAACGAATTTCACGTAGTTGTAATATCTACACCAATAGCAATATATTTTTACTAAAATCTGAAAGCTAACTCATCAAACTTTAATGCAAAATTTATCGCACTTTGTATTTCATTAAATACATAATATAACCACACATAGCCTTAGTTGCAAACTGAAGCAATTAGTTGTTTTTATCATAATCATTTTTTTGGTTGAGATATTTTAACAACTAATTTAGTAAAAAAGAAAATAATTTGCAAAGTTCGACTAACAGCTTAACTTAAACAGTAGTTTGTAATTTTTATAACCAATTTAGTTTTAGTTTTTAGCTTTTTGTTTCAACTAAGTTTTGCCCAACATAGCTTCACGGAAACAAAACAGCGATATTCATTCACAGGTAATGGTTTTCAACGGTACGATCGTTCGATCAGGCACACCATTGTAATATCGCCGAATGCACAAATCAAACATTACATTTCACTACTAATTGTTTTAAAATTGTTTCTAATTATAGCTGCATCTAGTTATACGTAACGTTTCCAGGCAAAACGTACGCATTTCATAAATATTTGTGAAAGTTCTTGTTATTCATTTTTTTTTTTTTTTTTTAAATAAAAATATTTTTTAAATTGACTATTTATTCAATACTTCTTAACGTGAAATGAACAAATTAAAAATATTGGACAAATACAGTAAACTTAGGATTACCTCTGGCGAGAAGACTGTCCCCAGGGGTTATCTCCAGGGAATCCGACCCAAAACGAAATTGAAAATCAATGGGTGTCTGAAACTTAGAAGTAATCCCTACACACGGTGATAGTCGCTTGACATGGAACAAACACATTAAACGACAAACGAAGGGAACTCGTATCATACTTCTAAGTCATACGTGAGGTTTCCAATTCACTTACAACCTCATAAAATTCTTGATCTTGGTTCCAAAGAAATGAATAATAGAAAATCGATAATGTTCAGAGGTCCCTAACTGAATATATAGACATGAAAATCATTCCCCACGATTTTTCTTATGTAACGTAACAAAAATCCAACGTGTAAACCAAAAAAGGAATTTTTACCTTTTTCTTCTTACTGCTACATGACAAATTGGACAGTTTTTTTTAGACCAAGCACCATTTTAAAAAAAAAAAAAAAGTCAGTAATACGCATTAATAAGAATCATGAGAATGCACTCAGTCGGGAAATTATGTGAACTATTGTTGAAAACATTGACCTATAATGCTCTAGCAACTAGGTCCATGATAAATTTGTAAAGACAAAGTACTAGTTTTAATTACACTAATCTGCAGACTCAATTATCTCAAAATTCTGGAGGTTGAAGTACGATTCAAAATCCCAATTTCTGCAAAGAGATTTGAACTCCTGGATAGAAGAGTTTTCCCAAAACTCTATCCACTGCGCCACGCGATAGTGAACATTTTAAATTTACACATTCACACAAAGTTTTAATCTTTTGATTTTGACTTCAAATGCAAAACGAAGAGTATCATTTGGACGTAAAACAAATACTCTCTCCATAATGTTGAATAGAAACACACTATCTATTAATTACAACTTAAGCGAAGAAATACAAAGAAGTTTCAAATATTGATGCATCTTATTCTGTAGTTGGCAGCATTTTGTGTGTTTTATTAATAAATTAATTAACAAGTAAAGTGTAAAATCAATATATTTATTTTTTAAACGTGGAAGTTGTTTTGGTGATGTAATCGGTATCATAGGTTGCAGTGGAATAAATTTAACATATGTGTTCACATTGACGATGTCGGTTATGTCGGCGAAAAAGCTTTCCCTTTTTTTATTGATATATCATTCTTTATTGACATATCTTACAACAAAATCAATGTACCTACCGTAGCAAAAGTATACAATAAAATGCATTAGAATTGATGTTAGAAACTAAGTGGAACGTACACAACATCGGCAAAAACATAAACAATATCGTCAATCGTTTGTGTAAGTATTGTCAGTGTCACCAAGAAACGTGTCCTCTCTCCGACTGATGGTGCAGTCGATTTACGAGCGAAGTGCACGAAAGTGCGCCATAAATCCCAAGCACAAGGCTCGTGGCCGACGGAGTGATAAATCGGGAACACGCTACTTCTTCAGTTCTTCAATGGACTTTTTGTAACGTCATGCGCAAATACGCTACTTCAAGACGGGATGTAAACATTAATGGAAGAGTTCGCAGAATAATCGCTGAAGTTGTGATTCCTTGGTCAAAAATACGAACTCCCTCATCCTCAAACTGATAATATTCTCTCACATTGTCATTTGTCTGAGGTGTAGTTTGTCTCTCATGAGCCGAATCATTGTTATGGCTGGGGGTATGTTAGTGGCTAAAAAAGAAATGTGATATTTTTTTGTCTCTTATTTTGCATTTAGCATTTACGTATTTTATCCCTAGACGAATAAATAAAATGGAGGAACATACCAAAAACTTTTCAACCATTTTATGTGAGAAGAGCAAAAAAAAAATCAAATTAGTAAGATTACCTCGTACGTATACGTCATTCAATCGGCTTGAACATGGTCTAGTCCCAAACTTTTCAGTAACTTCTTAAAGCTCGGTAACTAAAACAATTACCAGCGTATGGCAAAAACAATTCTGACCCAGTGAAATCACCAAATTGACAAAAGAAGAGCGACCGTAAGTTTCATCCTTCAGAACCGCGTCACCTAGAAATTAATTTAAAAGTGAGTACATTTTCCAGCAACAAATTTTTGGATACTTAAAGGGCACACGCATAATTCATGCCTCGTTTCCACGATGCCAGTAATAAAGCCAATAGCTGGCTTCCAATGACCGGAAGACAACAGTTGGCTTCGTGTGGATAACACTCGCTTTATTTTAGAATCCAGTGGCCTTCATAGTTGGTATGTCAATGAGTTGTCCCGCAGAGTAGTCAAACCAACTATTGACGTCCAAGCATTCCCCTTCTACCGCTCCAAATACACTTACTTGAGAACTGTCATCGTGTTCCCCAGCTAGTACGGCTGTACTGGCCTCGCCAATGCGCAGCATCGTGAGGACAGATCAAGGTTAGTTGGAGAAGCCAACTATTGTCTTCCATTCCTAGGAAGTCAACTGTTGGCTTGCTTATTGGCGTCCTGAAAACATATTCATCATTCCTCGAATGCTACGACAGCATCTCCATTTGTTCTGATTACGTGTTGATGCTGTAACTCGAGTATATGGCATGGTAAATAAGAGAACTGCTGTAACTTTTCAACAATGTATACAAACTTTTACACGAAAAATTGTATTTTTTTGAAATAACGCAACTTTTTTTGTAAGAATTCAAGTAACGTTCAGGTTGACATATCTGTTCTAACAGTAGCATCAAACCTCATAAGAAGGATCGAAAAAACCATTGTTATTTGCTGTTTCAATATCAGAGATTGCGAAGATAAAAATCAGCATAACGACGACTTCGCAAAATAAAGGATTTCCGGTCACTCACCACCCGACAGTCGTAAAGCATTTCTCACATAATGGTTTCGACGTCGAAACTACCTGTTAAGGCCTAAGAGCCACAATTTAAATTACAAAACTACCTGGAGCGGGTTTCCGCGTAAAATTTTATCTTTCCAAAAAATCAGCATTTATGAAAATGCGAGGAGAGTATTGCGGAAGACGGCATTCAGCGCAAGACAAGCAACGTCTCCCCGCAGAAGCGACCGCTTTATTTACGAGGCGGGAGACCTGACGTTTATACAACAACACGAACGAGAAACGGCCGAGTGGGAAGACGGGGAGGACAATGGAAGCGTTAAGCATTAGTAGAAAAATCTCTAGAACGAAAGAAGGAACCGTATTTAAATAGGAAGGATACGCTCTTGAGCTTCAGTGAAAAAAAAAATGGGTGTGGAATTAAGGTGGGACAAGTTAGTCAAATAACTGAGAAGTATAATTGTCTTCTTTATTTTTATTGTAATTGTTTTATAA
>NNCF01128644.1:438967-455811 GCA_002313205.1 Laupala kohalensis | reverse complement strand
ATAAACAATATTCAGGGACTCGCTTGTTACGTTTCAGATGCTCAAGAGCAAGTAATAACATTGCGATCGAGCGCAATGGTTTCGTCATTTATGAACTTCACTTTCGAAAAAATTGAAATGTCATTTCGGAATGGTCGTTGACCTATAGATAAAAGTGATGTAAAAATACTACGGAAAATTTGCTGCAAATCAAAGTAAACTTCCATCACTTTTGTGATTTAAAAGTTGGACTCCTTTCGAAAAGAAGTATTTCCTCCATAAAACTAAATGTATTACGCCATTAATTTTAATTTCATTTACTTCATTCAAATGGCCAGATTAAGGTACGGTAAATGGTAGGTTTTTCGAATTGAAATCATAATAAGTCCATGTTACTCAGTTTCTTTATACCAATTTATGCTATTTTAGTGATTTAATTGTACCTACGCTAGAACGTGGGAAGAAACGAAACGTTGGAAGTGAAAAGGGAATTCCCGCGTCGTCGTTCAACGTTTCGGCCATCTTGCAGTGACATTGTTTAGGGTACTAAAAAGAGTTTATTTAGTACCCAGAAGAAGACCACACCTACATGGCCAAAACCACAATACGGCAATTCCCGGATAGCCGAGACATGTTTTTAAAGTTAGATATATACTGCGAAATGTTCTAGAAATGAAAAAGGAATTTTGTGATAGCTAAAATAACAACAACGAAAACTTTTTCATTGATCGTTGAATACGTGAATGGTGGAATCGATTGTAGATCTGTATCTTGTCGGTGGTTTAATTTTCTCAAGAGAACATTTTACATTTCACTTTTTCTGAACATTTTACACGGAACATGTAAAAGCGACCTAGTGTGTGGCGAATCAAGAAACTTTGTATACTCGCAAATACTCGGTAAAAGACGCTGTACGTTGCTCGCTATACGGCTTCCATTATTCCCCTCCCTTCCTACAGTGATCGCACCAGTTCCCTCACGTGCTTCCGCTGCACACTTCCGTGACACAGTTTCCGTTTGAGATCACCACAAGCGAATTCGCGAGCACCTCGAGTTTCGTGATACGAACCGGTTTTGAAGTATTTTCACTTAAGGTATTATTTGCGACAGAGCGACTAGGATTAATTACCCTCCAAAAAGTTTCAAATGGTTGTATGAATTATTTCAAATTTTGAATTATTCGACTTTAAATCACTAGGGACTTATAAGGATAAACTTTCGCGGATTTATATATTTCTGACACCCTGGCACAAGTACTAACGTTTCGCCCATCTTGCAGTGCGAAAAAATACCTAGTATACATAGCAAATGGAAATAGAAAGATTTTATTA
The DNA here is from genome assembly GCA_002313205.1 of Laupala kohalensis. Classification (NCBI taxonomy): domain Eukaryota; kingdom Metazoa; phylum Arthropoda; class Insecta; order Orthoptera; family Trigonidiidae; genus Laupala; species Laupala kohalensis. Next base: position 454,501 of record NNCF01128644.1, on the reverse strand, counting down.
CCTTACGGGGTATTTACAAGAATAATTCTCTAAAAACAGAGGAAAATACTGTTCTAACGGCCATGGCAGTCGTAACACGTGACTGAAGACAATGCGACTATAATGGTAAAAATAAGTAGAATGAATTGTTAATTCATTATAACTACTTTGGTGAATATTTCCAAGTTTCGTCGATAGTTGGCAACTTGGCTTCAGTCACCACGGTTATAATACCTTAAAAAGGAACGTTTTGAATGTGTTCATATACCAAACTAAGGTTAGAAGTTAAGAAAGTACGTAAATTTACCAACCGAACACTGATGTTCTCTGCTCTAACTAAGTTTCTTGTAAATAAGACAAATATTGCCTCTTTCAGAATTATTTAATGTTTTCCTCGTTTAAGGTTCTTGAGAAGAAGGCAGTCGGCAGATGTTGGAAGTCGAAACGTCACGTTTCAATTCAATGTTCGATGTCATCCGCATTGCTAATGTTATCAAAATAGAGTTAAAAGAATAAAATACATTTGCTCAAAATTTAAGAGAAATGCCCTCACAGTAAACGATGTACGAAACGCTGAATAGATAATCACGAGTATCGAAAGCGGAAAGATTAGTTTCCAAAATTGCGAAAGGTAACACGTATTGGGGAGTAATTGACGTATAAATTTTTAAAATTGAAATACTTGAAAACTCGTCGAATTTGTTCTGAAACCCTAACTTACTTCTACAGGAATGAAGATACTACATCGGCAAAAACTTCCCGAAAGTTCGTAAAATCAAAGAGGCTCCTAGAATTAAGTTGTTAAAGATTAACATTTTTTAAACTCCAACGTACGATGAATGAAGTTCTTGCGTAACACGTAATTACAAAGAAAAGTATTATGGTTACTGTTAAAGGTTATCTCATTTATAATTAACAAGTAGTAATAAATGATCAATAGAAGAAGAAAAACACAAATTAATAACGATACAGTATTATAATTATTATGCGATGGTGCATTATCTACATTATAGAACCACGAATAAAGAACATGAATTCGAAATTAGGGAGAAATCTTTCCACGAATCTTCAGTGAGGGAGAAATATATTCTGCACCCTTCAGCGAGCGAAAATTTTATATCATTTTCAGTATTCACAGAATAGAGATATTTGGAGGTGTAAAGGGAAGTAACATGATCTGTTTCTGCGTAGGATCTGTTTTATTTATGTTTAGTATCAGAACACACACGTATGAACATCAAACTTAATCTAAACAAAAGTGCCACGCATTTCCCAATTTACCATAGGATTCATGGTTCGAATCCCGCTGCGGAAATTTTATTTTTTAAATTCATTCTTGTCAGCATAATGTTTTACTCAGTGTTACATAGATTCTGTTTTGATTTAAGTATACTTATATAAATAAATAAATTTATTGTCAAAAAACAGTACAAACTGCGTATGACCACGTGGAGGACAATAAACTAATTTACTCTCCGGAAGCAAGCAAGGGACCATCCCATCAATTCCGATCAAGGGCCCTAAGGCAGAGGCGGATTCAAAAATTTCAGCAAAAGTTCCTAGATAAGATAAAAAGTTAGCTGCGAGTTATAATACTAATAGAATGTCAATATGTTTGTAATTTTAAGCAAAAAATTACATGTAAGTTATTATCGAACTATAGATTATTCTGAGTATAGTGTTTAAAAATCATAAGAATTGAAATAACACTAAATTCACGATTTATTGTTACAATAAACACGCCCCTAGACAAAGCCTAGAGAACCTGTATGATAAATCCGCCTCTACCAGAAGGAAAAACGGAGAAAACTTAATTGTTATTGAAGCAAACGTTGCTTATCCATTTATACTGCAGGAGAAATGGAATAGCTTTTGCTTAGTGACTAGCAACCCTATTTCAGTTCCAAAAACAGAAACATAGAAAAGGCTTAAACTTCTCGGTACTTGAAATAATTCCATGGATATGAGAACCCTAGGTTTGGATATCACATTCAAATTCATCGGAAGAAAAAGTTTTCTCCAAGTCTTCGGATGTAACATAGCAACCTTACAGTTCGGATACCTGAAGGTTGGGATGTCACATCCAAAGGTTTGGAGAAATCCTTTCCTTCCTCTGAATTTGAATCTCACATCCAAACTTGTTCTCTCAGTGCGCGGTAATACGATTCCCAAAGAAATGACCTCAAAGCGAAAGTGATTATCATGAGAATGGCAGAGAGCGCATAACGGAAACCGCGAAGGGAAATAGATTTACGATCGCGGCGAGAGAGCGACGTGAAAAGAAGCTCCGCACCTTTGAAGTTCCCTGGAAGAGAAGAGCCACATAATTAAGAAGTGTCTGAAAGCGACGCCCGCTCGCTCTGTCGGAGGTAAGAGCCGGGGAGTGCGTTCTGAAAGGCAGCGGCAGCACTCTACAGACTCAAAGAGCTTAAAGCGGAGGGAAGGACGGTCGGTCGGTGTTCCATCAACGTTTGTGTAAGTTTTCTGTCCTCATTGAGGCAACATGTCCCCACAAACATGGTCCCTACTAGTGTGGACGACAGCTCGCCCAGTTCACACTTTATTCACTTTACGATAGATATGCATTTATTAAGGATATGGTTTCATTAACTTTTTATCACGTCAGGACACGAATTACATGTTTTAATTGCGAAACGTATCATTTTCATTAGAATAATGATGAGAATTGAAGAAAATCTATTGATAAATATTAATCTTAATGTAACGAGTGATTTTCAGAAAGGGTTTCCCTTACCTGCACCAAATTATTGTCCAATTTCTAATTTTGTTCGCCATCTTCGTGTGATTAGGGGAAACAGCAGACCTGACGTCATGGACCATATAAATAAAAAAATATACGTTGAAATAACTAATTAACGTAGGATTCATAATCAACAGTATTTTTGCAAGGTCCCGAGAAATACAACAAAAGATGTTCCGAATCGGGAAATTAAAAATTTGATACAATAGCGAAGGTCAACAACGTCCGAGGAAACAGAAAAGTTTAATACAATCTTAGTCATTTCAAATTAATAAGAAGCAATGTATACGACGTACTATACTCTTTTCTAAACACGTATGTTAATGACACCACCCTGAAAAGTTAATTGGGGAAAACTTAAAATTTCATCAGTTCGCAAAAGGGTCGTGTAATGAAAACCAAGTACTAAACCCTCATGCGCTGACCATTCGCAACTCATAAACTCCCATCTTCAACACATTCAAACTTATTGGAGTGAACCCAATTTCGCCAAGTACCGAACGGTGTCTTGTAGTCCTTCGCAACTGGCGTCGTGTAGGAAGAGGGAGGGCAGACTCTCGCGAAAACTGCGGACGTCGCGTTCCAACAAAAGAAGCGAGCCTCGCACACGACGCATCGTCCCAGCGAATGGCCAACGGGGAGCCATCACGCGACGCTCGCCCGCCGCTCCTCCACCTCCCACTCGGCGCGCACGGGAGAGAAAAGTCCCGAGGAACAGAGGGAGAAGCAGGAAACAGGGGGAGAAGTTTCCAAAACTAAATTTGAAAAAAAGTAACTCCAGTGCGTGAATTGTTGCATTCGGATGTCGTGTTAAGTGGAAGAACAGTAGAAAGTGAAAACAGTTAGACATTTACACTAATAAAAGAGCATTCAATAGAGTGCCTGTAAAAATGAAATTGGCTAAAATTTTATTCTTGCAAGAGCAAAAAGAATGGTACTAATGAAACGGAAAGAATTTTTTTAATCAAATGCGAAGAGATGAAAACCTCATTGCTAACCATCATGCTTCCTCATAGGTCTACTGCTGTTCAGTGGTGCATAAGACTATACCTGTCATGTTTTCACTGATTAATCGGTACATACTGCCAAGCTTCGGGGATCACGAATACAAGTCGAAGATTCAAAAGAAACAAAACATGGCATGTGGAGAAATTAGCATAACAATTCATTTACAGTTTCAACCATCGATTGTTTGCATTAATAGATACGAAGGAGTCATAATGAAGTAACAATCTGCGTACGCTAATTGTCATTCAATCTAAAATTCTAAGCTGAAATTAAACTCTGAGAGTAGGGTTAAAAACTGCCACAAATTCCATAAAGATTGCGTTGAACATAAACTTGTAAAATTAAATAAATAATTCGAGACTTCTATTTTTAACGGACGAACAGTGTATATAATGGGTTATTGAAAATAAAGTGCTAAAAGTCATAATTTCAAAAATGCAACAACAAATAAAGGTACACATATTTGAAGAAAGGAATAATAATGTGAGTTATCGCAATCAATATGAAAGAAAAACAGACTATTATACTGATGAAGATGAACTAGCCGAAGAGACTGAGAGGGTGACAATAAAACAGAAAAGCAAGAAGAGGAAAATATACTCATTATCTAGTAACTCTCCCCAACAAGAAACGTCTAATGAAATCTCAGAAGTTAGAACACAAAAAAAGAAGCGTAAAGAAATACCACCACCGCCAATTATTGTGGATGGTGTTCAAACATATGATGCTTTTTATAACAGGCTAAGTGAAGTGATACATAAGGAAAAACTTCAATTGAAACTGATGAATAGAGGAAGCATTAAAGTAAATGTTGAACATGGTGAAATGTATAGAACAGTTACAAAACTATTGCAAGATAGAGAATATAATTGGCGCCCCTATGAAAACAAGCAAACGAGGCCAATTAGGGTGATGGTTAAAAAGTTACACTCTTCTTGCAACACAGAGAAAATAATAAATAACTCAAAAGAAAAGGGATTACAAATAATCGATGCTGTAAACAAATTAAAATGGAAAACAAAAGAACCCCTCGATATGTTTACGCTGACATTCAATGCTGATGAAAATATTTTAAAAAATATACAGTATTTCTAAAATTCTTGGATGTAAAGTAGATATTGAAGCTCTTAAGAAATCTAAAATATTACCGCAATGTAAACGATGTCAGGTCTATAGTCATACTAAAAAAAATTGTAATAAAGACCCAAGGTGTGCGAAGTGTACAGGAAAACATCTTACAAGCAATTGTAAGAAACCAGATCATGTTAAACTAAAATGTGTACACTTCGGTGACCATCCAGAAAATTATCGTGGCTGCAATGTAGCTAAGGAGTTACAGATATTTAGAAATAGAAAGCTGACTCAACAACAAAGAGCAAAAGGAGTGAAATATAAAGATTCTAAAGTTCAAGAAGAGTCTAATGATGTCTCTAAAGTTACTTTAGATAAATTAACATATAGAACATATGCAGGTGTAGCTAAATGTTCTGAAAATCTAGTATTAAATCAAGTATTCGACCAAAATAATAACATTAATAAAATCCCACAACATATTTTGGATAAACTAAATAGACAAGAGACAGTCATTACGTCATTTAATGAGAATTGGAGAAAATGGAATACAGTACTAAGGGAACTATATCCAAAAAGAATAAATAGTAAGAAATGAATAGAACTCTTAGGATTATGGCATGGAATGCTAACGGATTGTTTCAACACCAGAAATAACTACAGGCAATCCTTGATATTGAAAAAGTGGATGTATGTTTAATACCAGAAACTCATTTTATGAAACAATCATTTATTAAATTTAGAGAATGTAATGTTTATCACACCACACATCCTCAGAATTCTGCCAGGTGAGGGAGCGCTAATATTGTTAAACAAAATATCATCCACTATGAAGTAGGAAAATATGAATGTGAAGAAAGACAAGCAACAGCCGTTTGTACAAGAACAAGGAATATTCCAATTAATGTTGTAAGCATATTCTGCACCCCGCCCCCGAGACACCCATTGAAAAAGCACAGATACCTGGAATTATATAGAAAACTGGGAAATAGATTTGTCATTGGAGAAGATTTTAACACGAAAAATGTGTATTGGGGATAAAGGTTGACAACACCGAAGGGAAAAGAATTATTTAGAGCAATTAAAGAATTTGGATGTGAAACTTTATCTACAGGAAAGCACACATAGTGGCCCACTGAACCAAATAAAATTCTCGATTTAATTAATTTCTTTGTACCTAAGAATGTATCAGCAAATTATGTACATGTAACTGAAGGCAAATATTTAAATTCAGATCACTCTCCAATACTCTTAACTTTAAATGAAAATATTATTCAGAGGGAAAACAACCCTATACTTGTAAATAGATTGGAATGACTTTAGACAGTACCTTGAAGATACAATAAATTTAAACGTTATGTTGAAAGATCCAGAACAACTAGATTTTCAAATAGAGAAATTTACCAGTGATATACAAAATGCAATCTGGAAAAATACCCCTGAAATCAAGAGGAGACTAAAAGGGAATAATTATACAAAAGAAATTAGAAACCTAATAAAAGAGAAAGAAAAAATAAGAAAAAGATGGCAACATACTAGACATCCATATTTTAAGACATTACTAAATAACCTCACTCTAACTGAGAAGAGAAATAAAAAGATTAAAAGATGATTCAATGAGAGATTATTTAAGAGATTTGACAAATGATAGTTGCAATGACTACTACCTTTTGACGGCCACCAGACAAATTAAAAGACCTATAATTCAAATTCCACCTATTGGAAAAGGAAACGGGAAGTGGGCGAGAAGTAATGAAGAAAAGGCTCAAATACTTAGCGAACATCTTGAATGAATTATCCAACCTAACGAGACTGAGGTCGAAGTTGATGAATTGATCGAAGAAACCAACTGTGACGATGAAGAAATAAAATTTGTTACACCTAATGTTGAAAAGGATATTAAAAACAAAATATATCCAAATAAAGTTCCAGCGTTTGATCTGATAACTGGTAGAAACCTGAGTCAATTGCCGAGAAAAGCAATATTGAAACTTGCACATCTAATAAATGTTTCTTTTAGATTAAAGTATGTACCACAATTTTGGAAAGTATCAGAATCTTTATGATATTAAAGCCAGGTAAAACACCACACGAGACCTCATCATAGAGACCAGTTTCGTTGCTGTCCGTGCTATCGAAATTTTTTGAGAAGTTGTTGCTTAAAAGATACCTATCGTAGATAAACATAGATTGATACCGGATTACCAATTTAGGTTTCGAGGCCAACATTCAACAACAGATCAAATCCATAGAATAATAAATATTATTGAGAGAGAACTAGGAGAGAAAAATATTTGTTCTGTAGTTTTTTTAAGACGTCGCCCAAGCTTTTGATGAAGTTTGGCACGAGGGGTTAATCAAGAAAATTGGAATTATGTTTCCAAAATCATGTGAAAAAATATTGAAATCATATTTAACAGAAATATAATTTAGAATAAAACATGACGGTGCTTATTCAGAGCTGAAAGAAATCAAAGCAGGTGTACCATAAGGAAGTGTATTGGGTCCACTGTTATATCTCTTATATAACTCCACTGTTATATCTCTTATATGATTGTCCAATAACTGAAAATAACACTATTGCGACCTTTGCTGACGATACAGCAGTAATAACAGTTGGAAGAACGAATTTAGAATCAACGAAACATTTGCAGTCACATATAACTCAAATACAAAACTGGACAAAAAGATGGAAAATTAAACCTAATGAAAATAAATCAGTGCATGTCAATTTCACAAACAGGCATATTCAGTACATCCAAGTGTACATAAATAACTAGATAATACCTTATGCAAATGAAGCTATCTTGGAATGACATTGGATGCAAGAATAAGATGGAGAGCTCATGTTAAGAAGAAAAACGAAGGGCTAGGTATTAGGTATCAAAAAATGTACTGGTTGATAGGAACCATCTTTGCCTGTTTATAACAAGTTATTAGGGTATAAACAAGTGATAATGCCGATATGGACATATGGGATTCAACTGTGTGGATGTGCCAGTCAAAGTAATAGAGACATTACACAAAGACTTCAAAATAGAGTTCTACGAAACTTTGCAAATGCGCTCTGGTATATAAGAAATCAAGATCTCCATAGGGACTANACATATGGGATTCAACTGTGTGGATGTGCCAGTCAAAGTAATAGAGACATTACACAAAGACTTCAAAATAGAGTTCTACGAAACTTTGTAAATGCGCTCTGGTATATAAGAAATCAAGATCTCCATAGGGACTAACAAATGCAGTCAGTGAATGATGTCATCAAAAAAATTGCGCAAAAACACGAAGAGAGACTGCATCAACATGTAAATATAGAAGCAATTCAGCTCCTGGACATTTTTGGAGAAACCCATAGACATAAAAGGAAGAAACCATATGAACTCTGCTGAGGTTCTGTGTCATTAGTGAAGTGCACTAAATTATGAACTAATTAAAAGCCACCAGTGGGTGAAATCTTAAGTTTTTAATTGTATAAGTGCTAATAAAGTACTTATTTAGTAAAAAAATATAATGAACGTTAATTGTTGTTTAAATTAAACTTGTTTGTTTAAATTAGGAAACTCGAGATAGAAACACGGATTCATATAAAAATTAACTGAAATTTTATTAACGTAGCTGAACTCACTCGCTAATCACTTGGAACACCTTGGTAAACTTTGCTGATCATTTCAATGGATTATCACAGCCTTCTCTTGGTACATTTTCCCCAGAATGTGTTAGGAGTAATAGTAAATACGCTTCAGATTGCAACTTCGTCCCTATCTTGGTAAGGTTTACCAATAAATCATCCTGAGTGTATCTACTGCCTAACGACTCCTTTGGGACGACGCTTTGGAGGAGTCGTGGAGACAGAAGCTACTTGAATTAATGTGAGCGAAGACGCTTGTACTTGATATACGCTCAAGGCAGAAAGATGGAATCAAACATTTAGCATAAAAGAGAGAGAAAACCAAAACAAAAGGTTATTTAGGAAAAAGCTGACAAACGAGAAGATAAGAAGTGTCAGCAGCTCATAGTTTTCATTTGAGTCCAATCGACGCACTTAAACTATACTAACATAAATAAGGGAGTTGCCGAATATCGGATAGTACTCATTTAGTGGTCTTTTTTCCTCCAGTCAATTGCTGGTGCCTCAGTTTCTAGTTTGTTTGTTAATGAGAATTTTCTTAATTGTGTAATTGGAAATATGTTAAAGATTTCATTCGAACGGACGGTTTCTTATGAGAAAGTTAACGATACTAATACGGTAATCATAACATAGGTTAAGAACAGTGCTCCATGTATGATTTTAGTATGACTAGTACTGTCGGTCAAAAGGATTGCAGATTGGTTGCCGTATAAGTTTTCCCCCCGTAGTTCTACTGGATTTAGGGTGCTGAAAGCAGGTACGAGTTTACTCTTTAAATCCTCAGATTTCTTGCTGTGCGATCATTTGGCATGGGTACGTGAAGTGAATTTAGACTTTTGGGAAGTATCCTCTGAAGCTGTGTTGTTTTTTAATACATTACAAAACCAAATTGTAAGGTAGTTGAAACAAAACCAAATTAAAGGGTGAGATAAATACAAGAAATTGTGAGACAAATGAGATCATAACTTGTAATAAAATCAATATATAACATCTTTGAGTCAACTATTTTACAATGAAGTGAATAATGACATTCCATATTTTGTCTTAATAATATGGACAATGTTGGATAATGTCTTCATCATTATTATTATCATACTGGTTTCGAAAAACGTTTGTGTGAAACCCAGGAGCGTACAAGCTACAATGCACAAGCTACAAATATTCGATGTAGAAAGAACAGTAATCAAAGTTAATGTATAAAAGATCTTCGAAAAAATAATTATAGAAACGGCGACCTAAAAAAGTCGATGTAGTAAGACGGGTCAATGAAGCCAAATGTCTGTCATACAGAATGAAGTCATGGCAGTCCCTGAATTGATACTACACAGCTGTAAACCTTCCCACGTACATAATACAGGAGAAAAGGAAATTCTCAGGTGCACGAGTATTATCATGAAGCCATGAGTAATACCCCGCTTCAAGCCAGTGGAGGGGAAACGTCACAATGAAATAGTTACATAGTGAGGTCTTTGAAGGTGCATGAGTAATTGGAATAAATTCAGCGAAGCCTCAATGAATCACGCATTCCCGAGGCGATAACGGAGACTAAACATTCATTTACATCGAACTGTGTTCATTACAGCAATAATTTATCAGGCAACTGCCTTTCACTCAACTCGTGGCTAGCAGCGTTATCCGCTCGACTCAAACTCATTACGCATCTTAGTTGCTTCATACCCTGAGAGAAATCCTATGTTATTAACCACGCAATGATAGCACACGTCATATTTCAGGATTATTAGCTGATAGTCAATAACACAAGATAGCAATGGTTGGAATCCCCGTATGTAAATTTAATTTTTTGAATTCATTTTTGCCAATATAGTTCAACATCATTATTGTCCTCCGTGTGGTCATACTCAGTTTTTAACTCCTTTTTTACCGATAAATTATTACGTTGAGTGGTGATGTGTATGCAGGAGTTATGTATGAAGATGTAACGGTGTTATTGTGTTGTGGTAGTTATTGAGTTGGTTATGATCCAAATATTCAATAACCTACATTCGATGAATTATTTATAAGTAGTGTTTTAAATTAATTAAAAGCTATGTGTCCGTATCGTTTTAACTATATCATTGTCATCCGAGCTGAGCTAGAACATTCTGCCATTGTATAATTATTCAATACTGTCATTTTCAACAAATTTGTACACACCGCCTTACCGCTTACCGTATCGGCTAGATATAATAAAATGTGTTCACATTAAAATACCATCGGTTGAAATTAAATGAAGATAAAAAGCAATCCAATGTAATTGAAATAATAATTAATTTTTTTAGAATTTTAGCAACCAAAAAATATAACTAAAGCATGTAATCCCTCTTCATGCAAATCCAATTACAGCAACTAAACCCCTCCACAACAATGTTTCACGGGGAACAATATGAAAGGAAAATGTCAGTCTCCTGTGGGGCATTCGTTTAGAAATCAGGTCAATATGTAACTGAATACGCTTATTCATACAGCTCTCTGGACACTCGACTTAGATAACAAAGAGTTACGAGGATTTGGTATAGTCTGCAATTGGAGAGGAAATACAACACCTGGAAATCATGTTACAATTTCCTGAACACAAGTCTCATCGGAACACAACTCGCCGAAAGTTTGTTTATGTGCCTTTATTTTGAACACAAGCAAGAGAAAGTTAAATATTTTAGTTTCCCTTAAAAAAATGTAATACGTTTCCCTTGATTGTGTTCAAACATACCATCGGCAATTTCTGTTTTCAAATGACGAAGTATAAGTTACATAAATAAAAAGTTATTTATTTTAAGTATTAGTTTATTGTGTGGGGAGGATCATATGGCGATCAGGTCTGCTCCTCAACCTAATCACATGATTTGGGAGAATAAATCAGGAAGGAGAGATGTAGTTGCCCGGGAACGGAAGGTACCAACCCGACATTTGTCTGGAGTAGATGAGGAAATCTCCACCTGGAAACCTCATCCACTTCAGCAGAGCGGGGTATTGAAGCCGCGCTCCTCCGCTCAGCAGTACATAGGAAGTGAAGACGTTACCACCACACAACATCATGCCCGTCATTAATATTCTTCTTCTTCAATTCTATCGCTCTTGCATGGAGCATAGGGCTTCAGTAAATTTCTTCCATCTGACACGATTCGCCGCCATAGGTTTAATTTCGTTCCACGACTTCTCGTAGTTTTCCACCTCCTTTTGAACAGTTCTTCTCCGCGATCCTCTTGGACGTCCCACTCTTCGCTGACCTTGCGGATTCCATTCCAGTACCTGTCTCTCGATGTTGTCCACTGGTTTTGGAAGAGTATGGCCAATCCACCAACAAGAACCCAATCGAAGAGTATGGCCAATCGAACAAGATGCAATAATTGGAGGGGTATTTCTCTGTTATCGGTACCGGGTAATGTAAACTTCTCACGTGTGATTCTCAGCAGAATGGAACTGGCGTTGGAAAAAAACATACGGAAAGAACAGGCTGGCTTTAGACATAATCGTAGCTGTGTAGACCAAATTAACACGCTTCGCTTTATTATAGAACAGACTGTAGAGTGGAATAGTACTCTATATTTAACCTTCATAGACTTTGAACAAGCATTTGATTCCTTGCAACATAAAGTCATTCGGCAAGTGCTAGGAAAGTATGGTGTACCTCAAAAGATAATAAATATCATCAAAGATATGTATAAGGTTTATAGTTGCCAAATAATACACTATGTGAAATTATCTAACCCAATACCAGTAACAAATGTCGTGAGACCGGGTTGTATTCTATCACCATTGTTATTCGTGCTGGTAGTGGATGACATTATCAGAAGAGTTACTGGTGATATAAAAAGTTGCCTACACTGGAACCAGTGTGAAGTATTGGAGAATTTGGATTATGCAGATGACATCTGCTTATTGGCTATCAGGTACATGGATGCTCAACAAAAGGTATGGCACCTGCAATGCGAAGCTGCAATCGCTGGTTTAAAAATAAATACCACGAAAACAAAAGACCTTCGTATTAAGCCTAAAACTCAAAAGTCATTAAAGATTGAGGATCAAGAGCTTGAACGAGTGAAAACCTTTGTTTACCTTGGAAGCATTGTTACGGATACAGGCAACCCTGGAAGATGTTAAAAATAGAATCTCTAAGGCAAATACCGCTTTTAATCAGCTCAATCCTATATGGAGAACTAAGTTCATATATACAACGACCAAGTTAAACATCTTCAAGACAAACGTTAAAGCGGTGCTCCTATATAGCTCTAAGACATGGCTGGCCGATAAGTCTTAAAGGCATAAACTTCAAACATTCGTCAATAGATGCCTCAGGAAAATTTACGGGATATTTTGGCCGTTAAAAATACGAAATGATGCCTTGTTCGAACTCGCGGGCGAGGAACCAATAGAGAAACAAATCCAAAAACGTAAATGTCTGTAATATGAATAAAGGATAATATATGATTTAATCTAATGGTCTTTCAGAACGGCTTTCGAGGTTTATAGGATAAAAATCATCAGTGCATATAAATAAATAAGGATCCTATCTTGTTAAATTCGTACGATGTCACTAACATAAACCTTCACAAAAAAAATATAATTTACTTCATAGAGTCCCCAAACTAGCTGTCTAATCGACAATCAGATGAGATCATACTCGTATTGACAAAACAACTACCCTTCGCGGCGCGACCGATCTCTGTGTTTCGCATCGAAGAGAGAATAAACACGCGGCGAAAGCGACGTCGAATTCCAAAGCTTTTCCTGTGGACAACTTCATTACGACAATCGCTGCATTAACGAGCATTAATTGAACCGATGAACACACGAATGTCAACATTGTTCTTGTGGATGCGTCTTAAATATTTGAAATTATTCACAATCCACTCATTCAAGTTTATTTCTAAAGTTGCCGATGCATTCCTTCGAAAAATTGACCTTTTTCTTACAAATGAAATACCATAACAAAGATAAATTTTGATCTAACAAATTGTAATTTAACATTTGAACCATGTCAAAGTTTGTTTTAAAATATAAACTAAATTATAATTGCAATAAGTTCATAATATCTCATTTCTCCTACTGTATTGGAGTATATATAAACAAATACAATAATTCTTTTTACTGTTTAACACTGTCGATGTATACGCGCGGATGCCGCAATTATTATAAGTGGAACTTGAAATTCCTGAGAAAAGTGGCCGAAGAAAAAGTACTTCTCATAATTAATTTACCTTACGACCTTTGTTTGTAGACCTCCTTTTACAAATATTACAATCTGTTGTATAGAAACGCAACGTTTCGACTTTTGCCCAAGTCATGATCAGGAGATTACAAACTTGGATTTTGACCACACGACTTTCTTTTTACACGACTGTAATACAATACGATCCAAAAACAAAAACATGAACAAAAAATTATTATTATTATTATTATTATTATTGGGGCGTTAGGGTTCGCCAACATCAAGGTCGTTAGAAAAAAGGCAGAACAAAGAATTAACAAAAGGAGAAATCATAATAATAATAATAATAATAATAATAATATGACATTATAAACACTTGATAAACGATAAGTATCGCACTGCAGATTCAAAGTTTTCCTTGTATTTTTAATATGTAACCTAAATAATAAATAGAATGGTAGACGTTAATAATATAATAATTACTTCTTATTTACGAGACGACAGAGCAATGCATAGAAAGAAAATCAAAAAGAAATTGCTAAAAAAGATGGACACTAGTGCGTTAGTTCAAGTGATCGTGAACTTGGAATTGATAATCGCTCTCGAAGTCAAGCTCCAGATACAGCACGCGAATCCTTAAGACATGAGAAATGTACCGATGTGTGTGGCTCTTGTCAAGAATTGTACTGAAAGTCGATTATAATTGTAATAAAAATTTCACGAGCAATTTGACACATGCGACTCGAAATGTTTCATTCGTGAATAGAGATGTGTTTTTTTGTCATTACTTTTATGAATCTGTTCGAAGAGCAACTTCACAAATCAAAAATTACCTTCATCTATTTGCTGTCACCTGCCCCAAGCAAAGATTAGTGACCATTTTCCGTACAATATACGCAAGGAATACAATTACAAGTCGAAATGTGCTTATAATTACAATTGGCACGAGAAAAAAATATAATTTAGATTTAATTCAATAAATTATTCACATTTTTTCTCCGGAGTTGACAATTGACCTTATACGTATCTTCATTGAAAAATCAACACATTCGTTTACCTTGATATGATTTGAGGAACACAGTGCGAAAACAATAAAAAGAAATCAAAGAATTCTGGTAGTGTTGTAAAATTTTGGTACCGTAGTAGAAATAGAAGATGAGAGATTACGAAAGAATTATGCTCCGAATCCGGAGGAATATTTTCTATAAGTGAGCATAATGGTCTGAAAAATATTTTTAACTCTATTCTGAACAATGAATTTCTAAGATTCGCATCCATTCTATTTTCTTTCAAATTCTCACATTTCAACATTATACCCCAACCCCACTCAATCGCATATATTTTATAAAATTGAATGAACTTAACTCTTACACGGCAGCACCAGAATGTCGAGTTCCGCAACACTAAATTTTATTATACACATCAGTATTGAGGGTGACCTACACACACAGTATTTACTTACATGGGCTTTACGTGGAACTCTATAAGAACTGGATTGTATCTCAGAAGGTAAGATTCACTAGGTTCATAAGACATGAAATAAATAAATAAATAAAATGTCTCTGTCACAACTAAAATATAAAATACAAAAATAAAATTATTGTTTCCCATGATTGAGTTCATAATAAAGGAACATACTATCCTCAATTTTAGTTCTCAAATATTGAAGAACTAGGTAGCTCTATTCTTTTGCAATTAGTAAATCAAAGAATTAAGCGCGAAGAATGATAAAAGTTTTTGATCTGTTTTATGAAACGCGTTCCCTGAAACGAAGCTCATCTGAACAAATTGGGACGTGAACACGCGACAATTCAATTGGCTTTTACTGAAAAATGACGAATTCAAATGTTAAGCTAGAAATGAAGTTCTGTGCCTAGACTTCGGCGCAAAGTTAGAAAAAGCGGCGGAGAAGTACACGTGAAAGTAATACAAGAGATC
>NNCF01128644.1:379779-437646 GCA_002313205.1 Laupala kohalensis | reverse complement strand
TGTCTTCAACAATAGTCATTACAAGGATCAATTTATAATAATCTCTTATAATACTGAATAAAAGGCTTGTATATTATTAAGAATGCTGATATTAATATAAACACGATGCTAACTTACTCATATACGCATTAAATCTACAAACCTTCCAATGAATTTAACTGCGGAAATGTTTTTTTTTCTTTTTTTAATGTCAATCTCTTCTTCCTGGTCACCCTCTTTGGTTACGCCTAGGATCAAAATTTTCCAAATCACACTTTGAGGAATAGTTTGAGGACACAGGTTTCCCTCTATTCCCTGTTTCTCCGAAAACCAGAAAATGCAATCCTCATTATTAAATACATTGAGAAATAAATTTTACAACATTTCATTTTATTATATTAACAAGTTATTGAATAATATTATATTAACATGACAAGTAATAAATTTTTCTTCTCCATTTTCCCATGTAAAAGATCCCATAGTTCGATACCTCCTAAGTAGAGTTTACTCTCTTACTAGCGGTGGTAGTGCCTATGTCTATATACGTCAAACAATTTAGGATATTCACGCGTGGAAAACTATATCACTAACTGTGCAACACTTTCAATCCAAAACAGAACATCTTATCACATGAATAAACATTTATATATTTAAAAATAAAGCTCGGAATAAAATAAGAAAATGTACACATTCAAAAAACTATGAATTCTAATTCCTCTACTCTAAACAACCAAATTCCAGACATTTCTTCTCCTCTTTAGCAATTAGAAATGAACTTCCTCAACTTATCCCTACTCAACGCCAAAACTTTCCGTCTTGTGAGGGGTCAAGAACCCCTTTCCTCGCCAGAAGGTACTCACAGTGCATTCCACCAAACCTCTTACAGAACATAGATATGTAGGTTTCACAGCTAGTTTCCTTGTTGTCAGTCAAAACATTTTGTTTTGTTTTCTGTTATTTCGTTCTTAGAATATTGCGTTTCGTTATTTTAAGTACGACGTGCCCTATGAAGGTTTCTACATGTAATAAAGAATTACGAGTAAACATCTTGTTATACTCGTAATTCACTAGACTTAAATTGATTTAGTACTCCAAAATCATTTCACACGTATTCAATTTACTTCCTAAGACTTTTAATTTGTCAGTTTTTTACGTCATAATTATTTGAGAATACAAGAAACGTCTCGTAACACATCCTGGATAAGACAAGAATAGTGAACAATATTAAAATATTTTTTCCCTGATGACGAAATGCATTACATCATTCCTTTGGCATTTAGTTGTAAGACACACATAACATAAATAGGCTGTAACATATAACAATACTCACATTAATTTATTAATAAAATTGTCAATAAATACTGCAATTCCAATTACCGTGCACTGGAAACAACTTTCACAGGACCTTCATCATAACATAAAATACGCGGTTTCGTGTTTCATGATTAGTGATCACTTCCTCGTTCGCACACAAGTAATAACCGATTAATTGTTTCGTCGTTGTTATAATTATTATTTGTTATTGACGTGTTCCGTTTTCTATCTTTACGGAACTCCAAAGCACTGGAATGAAAACAATGATTGTCACGAGATACAAACACATACACACACACACACACACACATACATATATATATATATATATATATATATATATATATATATATATATATATATATATATAATGCATTCGAAATGCTAAGAATAACTAAATATTAAACTTAATAATAAGAGGAATATTCAGATCAGAGAAATATCACACATGTAATTTAAAACAAAAATGACTGGTGATATATTTTTAATACAACACATTAAAAGAAACGAAATGCGAGAGAATATATAAGAACTTGACTTGACTTCTTAGAACATAGGGGGGAATTCATTATTTTAACAAAATAGAAAACTAATTATCATCAGTTGTGCAACATTATTTTAATTTCGAAGAAGTAATTACGGATTCATTTAAATTTTCGAATGAAAATCCAGTTGATTGTAAATTCTTTCGTGATATTAATTTTACAATTAAATTGCATATATATTTATTAAAACTTGTCAGGTACTTCCCTATCCTACAAAATCACAAAACTGGTCAGAGATCGCGCTGTCATGAATGTTTTATGTTAAATCAAGGGACTCGAAAAACAGGACAAGTTTGTCATTCATCTGCCCAATCAATATAGATTTTTTTAGTTCTTTCATTATCATCTTATGATTAACCACAATTTATTGTTTTTTTGTATGACTGTTCTATGAAGTTATAAACTGGAACGACCTTCAATACGCAATTAATCACTACGTTAAACAGCACAACGTTTCAGCCAGAATTTCGGTCTTCCTCAGGTGTTACATAAGTATGTACAATTTATTTCCTGTGATGTAACTAGGACACTACCTTATTAATGCAAACACATAATGAAGACCGTTAATTAATCTTAATTAACCTATTCAATTCGTGTTATCATGAATGATTTTACAACTATTTTCCTCTCCTCAACAATGAAAATTGTTTCTCTCTTTTCCTGGGAACATAATGACCGCCATGTTGCAATCATATCGAATACGAACGTGCATCACTTTTCAATCAACTCTTCTAAAAAGATTACAACTTCTCTCATACTTTCACGGTTTGCGCTAAAGTCTGTATTCATTCAGTTGATAGAAAGTGATCAGACGGACGACACGTAAGAATAATGTAGATACCCGAGTTTGCGCTTGAATGAAATTTACCCAGAGGACACACATAAATAGCTATACCGAAATTACTTGTTCTTTTCTCCGGTGAGGAGCAAGCTTAGCTCAGTGGTTAGAGCGCTGAGTTGCTGGCTCGATGGCCAGGATTCCATCCCCGGTGAGGTGGTTTTCCATCACACCTCAACATCCAGACTTACTCCCAGGCCCACTTAGCCTGCTAGGGAATGAATACTGGTTGCGAGATGCTGGCCACATCTCGTAGTGTCGAGGTCAAGTAATTGCTATATCCCCCGTGAACTCCTTAGGCACACTTGGAACCTGTAGTGGAATAGTTTGACCTTTTCCCCGTTGACCGATCCCATACAAATATTTTTTAATCCCATACAAATATAAGCAAATCAGGTGCTGTTTTCTTTTCTCTATGCAAATCGTTTAAAATAGAAGAACTATTACTCTGAATGTTACCAACCGAGTTTCATGAGAATATATATTTCAAATTAATTATTTTTATTGACCAAAACTATTTTAATACGTTACGAATCACACATTTTACACCACGAATTAATAGACAATGCACACAGTATGCAGGTGTTCTTTTGTAGCGGATGTGACATTTCGGCTATTTAAAAAGAAACAGGCAAAATTCTGATCAGAAGGAGATAAAATTGCACACAGCCAAGTTTTATTAATTTCAACTTACCACAAAACACTGGACGAGACTTGATTCCAACCAAACTTCTTCGATTCCTCTGTGTAATAATGAAATGACATATTCGAATAATTTTCCATGTAGTGGTAAAACTGTACTGCACAGCTCTCACCACTGCAGCGAGATTCGTTCATTTGCGAGTCGCCAACTGCCGGACGAAAGGACTCACGCGTAGAAATTTGAATACCACAGCGATATTACTTTGAGACTAACTTAATATGGAGGATTCGCAGCTGGAGGGTAAAGAGGATGTGGCGTAAAGGAAAGTTTTGTTCCGAAGCACCCAACGGGATTCTATGAAACGCTGCTTCCGGATTTTCGTGCTTTTATCTGCAGTAATGTGAAAAGAACAACGATATTACAGACGATGAACTCTTGTTAATTTTTTAAAAGTACAGGTTAATATTCATATTTAATTATTTTAAAATGTATAAATAATAGAGAAAAATAATAAACTCATAATAAATAACATGAATAAATAATAATTTTAATTTTTGACAAGTTAATTAAAATTACAATATTTAAATAATTAAAAATATGCAAAAGTTTCCAATTACTGTACCAACGTACTTAAAATTGCACATTATTATTCTGCATGTTATTCATGTTTGGAAACTGTTTGAAATACATTTCGAAATTGCTAACGTCAAATACATAACATCTCTTCACTCAACTAACAAATTATAGTTGTCACGAAATATCTAAGTCAACCTTATCGACTTGTAATGCCTGTCAAAGAAATTATAAGAATTCTTTGAAACAAATTACTAATAGGTAGCAATACAATTACAGAACGCTTACATCGCAGACAGTTTCGAAAGGAATTATAGGTGAAAGAACTATCAATTTTTGTTGAACGAAGAGCTTGGAATGAGCTGTATTGATTAAGACAACACAGTATAATACAAGAATTCATAATCCATTTATTTATGACTCATGACACTTTAACAAAGAAGTTACGTCTCAGAAACATGTATCAAACATTCTTAGACACCACATTGAATACGTACAATCCACTACAATCCACCGAATAAAACCTCTGAAGTCGATCATGTTTTATGTATTGTGTAAGCTGATGAACTCCTATGAGCTAATACACAATGAATGAACCTTACTCAATCATTCATGAACATAAATCTTCGGAGTCAATTCTTCCCTTACGCTATAATAAGAAACAGATTACGAAGTTTAAATACCGCTCTTTAATACTCAAGAGTTCTTTGATTTATTTATCTATCTAAAAGATTACCATTCACTAACTAACCCTCAGAAGTACGATTTTTAAATCTGTGTTGTCACTACGAACAATGGTGTGTGTATAAAATAGCATATTATTATGTTGAATTTTGTATCCTTTCATATAAGTTTATGGAAACAACAAAAACCACGCAATGTTCTGACACTATGTCACACAATTTCTGTCCAAACATTTGCTTTTGATTTTTTATTACGCATTGTATTGCTTACATTATTCAGAACTACAGTTTCTCACTAGAACTCTGATTCTGAAATGTGTTGACGACATGTGACTGAAGTATAATTATGTTATTTTCACAACTAATAGAAGATTATTTTAAAAAATCTAAAATATTATTACTTAATAAGAAGAGCTGCTACGTAACTCAGTCATGTCTTTGTAGACAATTCTAAGACGCTCAAGATACGCAATCACAAATGGAATTCACGCCCAATACGTAAATTACAGTAATCCTCATTAATTTTAAATTAAAATATCATTTTTTTTCTTCCAATATCACTCTCATTGCTGCGTGAAAGAGAAACTAAGTCAATATGAGGCGCAAGTCATATGATTATACATAAAAGGGCTCCAGAGGATCCCTTCCCAAAACGTGCAATATTTCGTTGTCAAAATGGAAGTCTACACGGCCATTGGAGGATTCCTGTGGTATTATATTCGTCATACTACTAATTCCCGTGAAGGATGTAATCTGCAGGGATGAATTAAAACTCTCGTCACGAAACCAACGTCAATTTGGAGAGTTTATGCCGTTTCCAACTGATCGCTGGCCATCCGTTCCAGGCGCAAGTCGAGGCGAAACTCAGTTTAACAAGTTTGTGCAATACGGTCCTCGCATCCTCGCCGCACCCTCAAAATTCTATAAAGCCGTCCTCAAGCAATACCCCATGGGAACGAAACACGCCTTAGTTACAGCAGCTCATCGAAGGATAAGAAGAATAAATACATAAATTATACTTCTCGCAAACGGTAGTGACGCCTGTCAGCATACAACTCTCCCTCCATCTCTGCGGTGTCTCGAGGATTAAGCTATTCGTCACCTACTGGGCCCAAAAATTACTTTTGTTGCTTTTTATTATTTAACGTTTTATTATCATTATAATGTAATATATTATATATTAAACTGCGAATAAAATGAGTCCAAACACTATATAATTATGATAAAATTAAAAGAGGATAAGATCAACCGTCCTGACCTAAACCCTTAAATTTGTCGTAATTATATGGGGCATAAATCCATTTTATTTGTAATCGTAAGCAGATTGCATTAAAATCTAAAAGATGTAACAGTTTAAATTTTCGAGGTCCAGTAGGTGACTAAGAGCTTTAACCCCGGAGAGGTAGAGTGGTGTACTTAGTAGGGGTGGAGGCACCAACCGAGTTCCAAAAAGTGTCCTAAGCTGTCAGCCGCCACTTTCGTTCGCAGATGGTGTACAACTTATGAACTTCTTTCACAAAGGTTTAAATGTGTGAGCTGAGCGGCAACCAAATATCAAAATATTTCCCAACTGAAATAAAAATTTGGAATCTATAGAGTGGTCCACTTGAACGGGTTTCACAGTTAGATTCCAAAATCCATAAAAACGAATGAATGAAAAATCATGAAGCAAATAAGTGAAAATGTCAATATCATTATCTACATGATATGACACACTTTTCACGACCAGCAGATAAAAATTCCATTTCTGCTATGTATTCCCATTCTTGAGAAAGGGCCAAAAATGAACGATTGAAAATTATGATAATCGATCAATGATCAACACCCAACGAAGAGATTAGTCCTCGAGAGAAAACTTCAAGAGGGACAGAAGGATTGAAGGTCACAATGCATTGGTAAGTTGAACACACATCAGGTGTGTAAGGAGACCAAATGGGATAGGGAGAAATGAAAGAGAAACCCAAAGAGAGAAAGTATAAATAGAAATTAACACAGAACGAGCGTGGATACGAGAGAAGAAAAAGATACGGAGTAGCATTGAAAAGAAAAGACGAAATTGAGAAGGAGCGCGGTCTCCCGGACGGAAAGCACGTTCCCAATTGCGTCTCCGAAGTTTGCCGCTGCGAGCAACGCTTTAATTGTCGCTCAGAGGGAACAGCAGAAGCCGACCGAGCGCCATCTCCACGAGAGTCGCGGACGTGACATCCTCAAAACGAAAGAATGAGGAAAGAATGGATTTCTCCAAACACGAGGATAGTGACATCCCAACCATACATTATCCGATTATAAGGTTCGGTCGCATACATATCCAAATGTTTCCAGAAATCTTTCCCTCTCTTCAATTTGTCTCTCTCATCCAATTCTAAGGTACTCACATCCATTATGTTAGCCAGGTGAAGGTTCTAGTAAACATTTGTCTGAGATTGGTGATGAATGCGAAACTGGTGTGTTAGTGCTATCCTCACTGCGTGTTTAAAATAATCAACTAACTTTTAATACAATATGTTCTTAATATCTGACCATCCTGACCTTTTCATCACTTAAATCAGGAGAGCTATTCTCGTTTTTTACTTATATACTAATGAAAAATGTTTTTTCATTTTAATATTTTGGACTCATATTTCTTTAAATTTCGAACATATACAAGTGGAAATAGAAGACAATGCAGCAGAACCTCGTATATCTCGATAAACTGGGACCAGCAGTGGTGTGTACTTTAGAGAATAAGTTCTCAAGAGAAAAATCTTGTCCCTATAACTATATGAAAATTAAGGAAAAAAGGATTTATAATACATAATATTGAATAAATCCCATAGATGGTGAATCAATGGAATTAACATTCGTCTGCACCGCTCTCCCGGCCATCACAACTAAATCCTAAAGAGTACAGATAATATTTACTCCAAAAATAGGATATTGAACTAAGCAAATAATGTAATTGATTTTTTTTTGCAATAGATGTCTCACATGAACAACTGAATTCAAACCTTTCTTGAACCATATACATATACAAAAAAATAATAATAATACATATATTAAAAAAATCAAGAAAAAAATTGAACATAAAAATCACATCCGGATAAACCGGATAAGGGAGAACCAAATAAACGAGGTAATAAAAAGGTGAAAATTACCAAAACAGAGTGAGGATGGAGCACAGAATACCTAATCCCAAGGTATGCGTGATGTGATACCATGGTGTATGCAGAATTTGAGTGAAAGAGTGCGTGCATTCTGACGAGGCTTTCAAAGGTTTCTGTGAGCGCGTAGAGGGTGCCGGGAGGATGCAGGGCGTGACTGCGGAAATGACCAGACGTGAAAAGAATTTGATGGAAAGATAGCGGAGCAGGGGCTTTTGCGAGAGTCGTGCTAGATTGGTCAAAGAGGGAACACCCGACGAGTGACATATGTTTTTAAAAACATTTTGTACATATTTGACTCCACGATTTATTTTTATGCTCTCTTCACTGCCAAGAAAAAATGAACAAAAGCGAATTCGTTCTATAAACACTTCGTAAAAAAAGTTTCCAATGCAAAACAAAATACAAAGAAAAACCGCTTACAGAAAATGCAGGTAAACACTGTAATGGGTGACAAACTTTATGCTCTGCTTTACACTCCGGAAACAAGCAGAGAAACCATCCAATCAATTCGATACAGGGCCATTGTTGGAGCGCGAACAAAACGAGTATCGAGCCAGGAAGTACAAAATACCCCTTGATAAATACATTAATTATATTGACTCACGTTAAAAGATACAATGGTGTTTCAAGGAAAAATACTGTAGTAACTAATTATCTTAAGCTTGTGCAATACAAAGTATTCTCTCATAGGAGTGTGCAAATTTTAATAATATTCCTTTTGGGAATCATAGAAATATTTCGTAGGGTTTATTCAAACGGAAGAGTGTCATTAATAAGCTAAATAGAGATTTTGTTCAACAGCAGGAAACGTGTGAACGAACTACAATTACAAGTAGGATTCGCAATTCTAGGCATAATTCGGTTCGAAATTAAGATGGGACTGTGTCGTTTACAATCTCAATGCATACATTTCATTATTTTATTTACGTACAACAGCCAATGAGAATAATTGCATGAATGATAAAGATTTCATAAATATACGTATGTATTTTGAAGGGAGGGTAATAAACATTCGTAAATTAATAACGAGTTCTCGTCCGTGAATTTTGAGACGCCGAAAATAATATTTAATTCGAAAATCGCTTTCTGTTCTCTTCCATAATTTTCTTCCAAACAACATCACATAATGTTATTTCAGAATTAATGTCTAAAACTATTGGTTGGCTAAGCGATGAATTCGGCAGACCGCTATTCAATCTTCCGTTCACAACGAGATGATTTCATCATAAAATCACATCAATTGCTTTTTTGTATGAGCGGTGAATTCTTGCCCCGTCTCTCCTCTGATAGTCAACAGTCCTTATTTATTTATTTATTTTATGCCTTTTGGTGAGTTTTAGGCCATGAGGCCTGCTCTTCCGCCTAATGTTGGACTTGGGTACGGGAATTGGGAAGGTGAGATGTTGGGTTGCCAGGGAACTTATGGTACCGAACCGACATTTGTCTGGAGTATGTGAGGGAAACCCCAGCTGAAAACCTCACCTAGTTCGGCCGAGCAGGGTTTGAACCCACGCTCTACCGCTCAGCGGGATCGTGGAAGCGAACACGCTACCTTACACAGTCTTTACCAACACCGTCATTTTCCGCTCTCATGACTCGCAACGGCGTTGATTCATCTCTTTGAGCTTATCTTCTTTTCCGTTATCGAGCAATTTTCATCATCCTACTACATCCCAATTCACACCCTTCCCCCTTTCCCCGCACCAGGTATCGGGAGAGCAGCGATGAGCGTAGAAGGTTCGTGTTAGCACAGATTCACGAATCGACAGCACCATCTCGCAAATGAATCGCTGGAAGAAACGCGGCTTCGAACAAGGGAGATGTTCCATAAAGAGTTTCCCAGGAGAGAAGAGTATTCCAGTAAACAGGAGAGAAAGTGAGGGTTAAGGATCAACGAGACACGACACGCATCTTCAGCAGAAGTCCATCAAGCCGACTGCTGATCTTACCACGCGGAACGAATCGTTTAATCTCGCACCTTCATTCTACTATTTACGATCATTTTGAAATGAAATATAGTGAAATGTATCCACGACCTTATTTGAACAAATCCAATTTTTTTTTTCTTGGCATAACGTTCAGACTATGTATATTACATTCGATGTGCAAATACACTAAACATGATTATTACAAGACACAAAACTGATCTATTTCATGATCACTTGATGGTTAAAACCACATATTGACAATGGTTAAGAACAACACGTCTCATTGAACGAGTATTGGCCTCGACTGTAGCCTCCTCCTCTTCAGGTTCATTGCATTCCATTAGCTATAACATATAAGATAAAATACCAACACCAACTATATCATAACAATTCAAATATAAAGTAAATATAGGCAAATATCAAACTTACCAATTACGAATATTAATAGATTATATACACAATCAGTGAGTGAGTGACGGAATATTAAATTTCAGACTATTTGTTCCACCTGACGAAGGCTACAATCCAGGGCTGAAACGTTGTGCCAAGAAAAATTATAATAAATGTCATCTACTGTTCATATAGGCCGTATAATATATTTAACTATTCTAAAAGCCCTTTTATTTGTAAAATTTGATAATTCCAAAAATTTCATTTTACTGAAAAGTTAAACGAAATGAGAGATTAGTTTAGCTCAAAATATTTACGGGAATAACTCAGTCTGTCCCAATTTTCGTGTTTCAGGAAACGTTTGTGTCTTGAGCGAAACATACCAAGAAGATTTGTTCGACCCCTTCTCCGCGTTAGGCCAACAGGAGGCGATACCGACCAACGCCAGCGTATAGACAGCTAGTATGTCAACGATGCCGGACGTTCGAGTGCGTTCACAGTCAAGGGATTGGCCATATGTCTACACATTCACAACTCTCTCAGTGCGATGCCACGTGACTTAAGGGACGAAAGTAGTTTAAAAAAAGCGATGTACTTGACCAATGAAAACATTTCGCAGTTTTTCGAGTTGTATGAAGGAAAACCAAAAGATATTACATAAAGATAAAATCACCTTAGACTATACATGGAATTGTGTAAGAGAATGCAGAAGTTAATAAGTGATTTAAAAAATATGCAGGTGTCATATTTTCGTCCCCCAACTTTCATTTTCTCGAAGCATATTTTACTTTTCAGTTTGGAACGCACCAGTAAATCATCATAAAATAAACGGCAAATTACTCACTTTTCCATACAATATTTGGAACTCTCGCGAACGAGGCAAGTCAATTATATAAATTTCAATAGTTGACGGTAATAATAAATTAGGTTTTAAATAAATTAAAAACAAAATACACAACAAAATGTTATATCATCATAGTTAATAAAAGTCCGTTTTTTTTGGTACGCAGTATTACACATCAAATGGTCCTCGAAAATTAAGGGCTAATAATATGACGCGGATGATATGAAATCTACAGTAAAGAGAAAATTAATGGAAAAATTAATAATTTTAATTTAATTACTTTAATATACTGCGATATGATTAATTATGATGAAATTCGTGAAAATGAGAGTTTCGACACATATATAATCACTGGGAAATTTGATTTTTGAGTTTTATAAAAGCTGTGACAGACGCACGAGAGCGACGTACAACCAACAGCAACAAAAGACGAATGAAGACAAAAGATGCGAAATAACAAAACACTTCGTTTCCAGTTTCAGTCTTCAGGCGTTCGCGTTGGTACATTTCCAGGAGCAAACTCAATCATCACATACGTTTAATATACCAAGTTGTCCGTGCAATAAATTTGCATTCAGTAAAACATCATTAGTCCGGCGATCTATAATCCGGAATGTTCTTCAGTCCGGAATTCTATGATCCGGAATTTATAGTAATAGAAGTAAATCATTTGAAATGTGTATGGCATGGGAGCCAAAACAGTAAGAAATAAAATTATATAAATTTCAAAGGACTGTTCTAAAACGTTATCGCAATTAATCCAAAGCATGTTTAATTTTGATGAATCACAAGAGCAGAAAAATGATTTAAATTGGTTGCTTATCAGTAGACCTGCATCTTCACTCGCATGACTGTTGACTATGAAACTCCCTAATGTGTCCCACAGAATTCGATTGCGTTACGTGAGGCGAACGTATAATCAACGTGACCGAATCGTAGAAGAAAACTTATATAAAGGTCGCGAAGAACATCGCTTTTAAGTACGTAACCTAAAAGTGAAAAGACAACCAAAGAATTAAGAGGCTCTAACTCTAATTAACGCTTTGTTTATAAAGCATTCTGTGTGAAATGTATTTTACTTCTGTCTGGATTTTAAAATAATTCGTAATTACGAAAATAAAGGCAAATAATACTGATAACTGTATTTTTGTAGATTTTCTTCGCGGTATTTAATTTTTAAAACCAATTAACAGAAGTGAAAATTTATTATAAAAAAAGTAAAAAAGTATGGAACTAAATTTAGAATATTATATAAGAAGCCCTGGCAATACAAGCTAAAAGAAATCCAGTTCGGTTGCCGGGTGTTTTAATACCCCCTGAAGGGTAAAATATATCAATTCACAGCACCAATATTTCTTTGAATGTTTGCTCAACAATGGAAATAATTGTTTTAATGTTTCTTTTTGAATTGATAAAAAAATTTGAATGTTTAGAAACTCGCGTGGTCATACGGAGTTTGTAACTGTATTTTTTTGACAATAAATTTATTATTATTAAGTGAAAATTTTCTGCAAAGACCCTTAATTAAAAGAAAAAAAACATTTTCAATTAATTTTCTCACCTTGACGTTCGCCGCAATTCGTGACCGTTACTTCCATTGTAACATAATTTACGATACAGTAGAAATGCTCAACACATGTATGATCTTGATTTACAAAAGGTTATTTTCCGTAGAAACTCGGTGTCGATCATATCTTTTTTAAAATATTAATATATGATACAAATATATTGATAAATATGTATAACTCTCGGTTATTCAACTTTGTTTTCATAAAACAACCCTCTATAGTCCAAAAATTCCCTAATCCGGCACGCCTCAAGCCCCAAGGGTGCTGGATTAAAGAAGATTAACGACTCCTAGATGGGCAACGTCTGGTACTCGATAACTATACTGAATTAACGAGTGTTGATTTCATACCCTCACTACAGTGCAAAATAAACTCATTTCTATACTTCTAGCTCTACAAATAACACATTTTCGAAGTGGAATACGTGTGCCGAGCCTTCAACATGAGCGCCGCGCGGAGGTCATGTGGCAAAACCGGTTTCATGGCGCGGCGCCTGTCGTAGCAGCAGGTTCGTAAAGAGGGGCGTGGCAGCGGCAACGCATATCTCACACTTGGTGAACTAAGAGGATGTGCCGACGGTGAAAGTTGTAATCCAAACTCTATTGCTCCAACGACAGAGAAATGAATTGCGTCTGTCAGCATTTTATCAGCTCATCAATAGTTTACGAGACTCTCCGGTACCTCAGGTGTTAGCATTCTTGCTCATCACCAAGTCATCCCGGATTCAATTCCTGATGGGCCAGAAATAATTTGTAGCTTTTCACAATAACGTTCTAGTTCATATAGCTGTGAAATGCGAACCCTCCTTCCTCTATCCACCTCCTCTTAGTATCAATAACTATTACTAAATATTACTAACAACTTCTACTAACCCCTCCACGTGGGTCAAGTAGTTGGTAAACCCAGTTAACCGGCCCACCAGCTAACAATAGCCCTACCACCCACCTCCTACCTCCTATCACTCCTTGTAGATAAGATTCAGTAGCACGCTACACTTCCCATTATAAATATTACAATAAAAAAATAGATTATGACGATGTACATATTTGTTGTATTATACAAATGTTGAAGTGATCCTTTATACTCTTTAAAAAATACACATAAAATTTGAATATAAAGTAAATTCATTTTCCAATAAAAAGCTTAAGATATTCACCTTATAATTGTATTTAACTGACATTCATACGAGTATTATTCAAATGCTTATAAACAGTCCCAAGCTTAATTCTTCAGGGTTTATGTTATAAAATTCCCAAATGATTTATTGATAAACAAATGTATTAGGACAACTAAGAATGACATTTCAATATTTCCTTCCGAAGAAGGGAATAAAATTGCTTCTTAATTTGTGGGTGTGCGGGTGTGTTTGAATGAAACGAAAACACAGTGCTGAGAGAAAACGACAGAAAGAAGAAAACAGAGTCATTAAACTTCCATGCGTTTAACGTCACTTAAANGCTGAGAGAAAACGACAGAAAGAAGAAAACAGAGTCATTAAACTTCCATGCGTTTAACGTCACTTAAAGGAATTTTTTTTATCGACATCCAGATCTGATTCGCACAATAAAAACGCGAAAGTAAACCTGACTATGAATTGTAACAAAAGGAAACGACGTGAAGTTCAATTCAAAGAGAAGTTAAAATGATAGTGAAACAACATCAAAAAGACTTCGTAGTTAAAACATGGAAACAAAATATAACTTCAAGTGAAGAGGTGAAAACAAGAACAGTACACGAAACAGAAAATCACTGACATAGTACATAGACTTCAGAAGCAAAAATAATAAAGGAGATAAGAAGAAAAAGAAAAGAATAATATATGAAGGGAAGACGGCTCATTTAACACAAAGCAGGCGCGTCCTTGACACAACTGCGCTTTATCAACACAAGAGTTGAGTATGAACCGTGATCCGTATCATCGTACGTATTGAGAAATCACAGACGAACGTTCAAGGAGACATACGAGTATGTTTTCCAATATTCTAGCTATCAAATTCCCTAATAATATATTTCAGAACGAAATTCTGGAGCCAATATCTATTGTCGTTAAGGTGTAAGACAAATAAATTTCGTTAAATAATCTCGTAAAGGTGAATGAAATAAATTAATTTTTAAATACAACTAGCTGATTTCCCAGTCTTCGCTCGGGTCACCAGAGACGATATATAACATAGAATTTATTCTTAATAATTGTATAAACAGCTACTAATATTAGAAAATAATTAATTTTTGTATTCATTAAGTTCATTTATTGTCAATAGCCAAAACAATTTTACGCATCATGAAAATCTGAATATTGTAACATTTCGTTAACACCTTATTGCACAGTAATAGCGTAGTGTTTTCACCAAAAATATCATGAATTTCCATTTGACAGTGTCAGGTAAAAATTAAAAATAGCTTACGACCTCTTACAGCGGTTTCACACAATTTACGGGTACGCTTTTTCTTGGCACATCGAGATATAACCGCTGTAAAATCTGAATAACTGCTAGAGTAGCTTACTTTAACATCTCATAAATAATTGTGAAAAAATGCATCAGTCTGTAACCTAACCAGTATTCTAAATTGAATGGATCTTTTCGCAGGAAGAAGCCGCAGTCAACAACCCATTTAGTTTTCAAGATCATGCAAAAAAAATGTTATTTTTATATAATCGTAAGATACGAGATTTGTATTGCGAATACGTCACGAAAATTAATCATATTTTAGGTCTAGTACTTACTTTTATAAGTTTCCGATTTTCAACTTTCAAGTTCGGGATTTTCAAGAGATGCACAAACACTCACCTGCAACAAAAAATTTAAAAAATAAATAAATAAAAGAGCTTTTTTAAAAATCTAAGACAGTCATTATAACAAGAACAAAATGTGAAACGCGAAAAATAAACTAATCGTTGCTTTATCTATTGGAACATCTTTTAATTCTTGAAATGAAACACCATACAAGGGAATCCCCCACTCGAATATTATCACTCTAAACAAAATAAAAATTCTCGTCTTCATCCTAGTTCACCTCTTCAGTCTTCTCGCACTCTTCCATTTTGTTCAATGCCTCCCGTATCATTGTATCCATGACGGATGTAGGATATCATATCGCTTCTTAGTGGTAGTTAAAATCCCCCTATATCTCCATTTTTCCCATTACAATTACTCACTTTCTTCCACCACGTTTGCATCAATCATTCCGTGGATCACTATTTCTATTGTATTCTCCCTTTTCATTGCTCATTGTCTTTAAATCATATGCTCTCATTGTGTTGTTACCATATTCATATATTACTAGATTAATTTCTAAAACAACATAAATATTTCCCCATTTTGTGTAAAACTTCTTCTCCTCCTTCATGTTCAATAGCTGCTTTCATCGTATCCTCCGTAAAACTCTTACTACCCACAGTCTCATAACGCATGTTCTTCAGTTTCCTCATCCTCTCGACTATCACAGCCCATCTAAACCCTTCCCTACCCATCATTGGTATTAATGATTTTGTCAACTCCATCTGCCCCTTAACTCATTTCCATACCGGCAACGGTTACAAAATGTGTTTCCAAAGGTTTCGCAATGAATTTATTTAGTGGAGTGCCATGCGATCGCCTCAGATCATTGACCTTTTAAACATATAAAACACACTCGCAGTGGCCGCTGCGTTCGTTCTACACAATGCGATCGTCCGTCATTACACGACGCCACACTGCGACTCGCGCAATTTATCGACGCAATTAGGAGCAGACTTCGTCCGTTGCTTGGTAATGCCTCACGACCAGAAAATACTGCCCTCTCCCCTATACTCCCATACCAGGAAAAGAGAATGAGAAATTTAATCATGTTGTGTTCATTAATTTTTCATTTCACACTTAATCGGTGATTAATGAAATAAAATCACTGCTCATAACGGTTGTCGATTCATATTCTAACTTTATTGGTTATATGTCGTATACACATGTATAATTGAAATACTAATTCGTTATGATCATTTCCTCGTATTCACGCAACTGAAGAGATGAAAACCAATATTTTAAATTTTCAAATATGCTCCTTATTGTCTCCTTTGCTATCGTTTTTTTATTTTTTTAAAATTATAGTTACACAAAAATTTTAATGGATACAACTTTCATTTTAGAAAAATAATTGATTGGGCTTAATAAAATAAATGCTGGAAAATCTCGAGATAATCAATATCTGCAATACAATATCGAGCAAAAAAATCTAGTCGAATTTTCGCACACGTTGAAATTTGAAAAGACGATTTAAAGCAGCGCTTATTCCATTTGTAATATAATTATTTTTCGTAATCATTTTCCCAATACATTGAGGGACCAGGAATGAATTCAATGATTTTACTTTCTATTTGGAACTTGGGTTCGTTTCCTGAAGATTTGAAATGATGAAGCTAGGACATACAATCGATTACGTAAAAACGCCTCTTTCACTGACACTTCTTCGTTCCGAGACGTCTCAACCAGAAGATGTTCCCTGCAATGTCACCTTCCACTCACATCAATATCATTACCCTTGGCGGACGAGATGATTCATCTACGAGATAATTCTATGGCAAATTATTTGTTATTGTTTTTTCTTTACCCTGCAGTTAAAAGTAAATCCATTTTCATGTTGACAACAGCAGTGTAATCATCTTCGTACAAAATATAAGGTCGGTGATTGCTTGAAAATGTTGGAAAGTTGTTTGGAATCGTTTTTCTTTTGTACAGAATCCAAAATTATTCTAAATTTTTGTCCTTTTCTTGTACAGTATAAAAAACTTGCACTAAGAATTATCCAGTAGATAAAACATTCCGGCCCCCAAAGGTGATGTGTTAGGGATGATGATGTGAATAAAAGGCGATGTGTTAGGGAGCATTTCGGGGTCAAGACGTTTCGGAACGAAGAAGTGGCGGGAGGGTGAGGGGGTAGCCAACCGCCTTACGATATTTTACACGTAACGCTGATGGAAATTCACGCGTTTATCGTTCATGCTACTCGCGAATATAGGAAGTTCATTAAGCAAAGGCTTCAACATTTTTTGTTCCATTTATTTAGATGCCAAGTATAAGGAAAAATTAATAGAAGATTAAGCAAAATGTAATTTGTTTTTAGACTACGTAACATAAATCTATGTAACTCCAAAATAAATGGAAAAAGAACATACTTCTCCAATTGAGGAGCGCCGTTTTCTTGGAAGTACGGTGTCATCAAATTTCGCAAAATTGTGAGAAACAGCTGCGTAGTGTAAACCCCCGGGCCCCGCTAGTCAATAAACGTTCTGAAAATTTTTCAAGAACAACAATCCTCGCCGTAAGGCACGTAGTTGACGAAGTAGTCCATTCGTTCACGAGTAGAGACCGAAGTACGCACGTAAGATTCTCACAATTGCGAAGGGCATTTGAGAAAGTCGCTACTAAGTGTGGCGTACCCGTTGAAACAGTAAACTTGGAGGGCACAGTTGGTAACAATTTGAGCAAATTTTCTCGACCCAGAACTTTCGATGAGCTAGCAGCTGCAACGCACCCGAAGTTCTGACTGCACTCGCTAGTTCCTCTTCGCAAAACCACCATGCGTTCGCCAACTCCGGCGAAGGGCTTTTACCGTGAAATTTCTGCAATCCAATTTGGATACATCAACTCGGAGTTGCATCATTGGAACCATTTTACTAAAACTTGCCCATCCTGAGAATCAATGATTACATAGCGGAATACAACAACAGAGTTTCGTAAATAATAAAATTACAAGGTGCGGACCTGCGCCCACAGCGAGGAGAATAACTTTCCATGTCGAAACGTTGAGTTGAAATTCGCTCGTAACGAATTGAAAACCTTCGATACCACGAAATTATGGCAATGGATAAACAACGAACGTCCATTTCAGTAGAAAGCATTAAAGTGTGCCCCTCCCAACACAGACATTTACGTTTCTTGTGGGTAAAATCTCATATGGGTTCGTTATTTAGACCAATCGCAAGAGGAGAATATAACAGAAGCAAATAAAAAAATCACATGCGACATTGGACATTGTCGCCAAATTTGACAACAGACTCTCCTGGAGCCAATTCGTAAAGGTCCGAAGAGATCTGTGTAATTAGGAAGTAAATAAGATAATTAACGTTCCATATACTAATACAAACATCTCTTTCTTCCGAGTACCTACATGTGAAGAAGATATGTGATAACTTTCGGCCAGGTGTAAATGGTGACGAGCCGGGATTCGAACCCAAGACCCCAAATTTGAGCGCAGGATGTTAACCACTGCACCATCCGCTCACCTTTACATCATAATAAATTTATTGTCAAAAAAACAGTACAAACTGCGTATGACCACGTGGAGGACAATAAACTAATTTACTCTCCGGAAGCAAGCAAGGGACCATCCCATCAATTCCGATCAAGGGCCCTAAGGCAGAGGCGGATTCAAAAAATTCAGCAAAAATTCCTAGATAAGATAAAAAGTTAGCTGCGAGTTATAATACTAATAGAATGTCAATATGTTTGTAATTTTAAGCAAAAAATTACATGTACAAGTTATTATCGAACTGTAGATTATTTTGAGTATACCTTAAAAATCAAAAGAATTGAAATAACACTAAATTCACGATTTATTGTTACAATAGACCCGCCCCTAGACAAAGCCTAGAGAACCTGTATGATAAATCCGCCTCTACCCGAAGGAAAACCGGAGAAAAACCCGGGCCAGGATGGGGCTACAGAATTTATGTACACAAACGTGCCAATGTTGAGTACACATAAAACTAAATTAATATGAGCCATAAGACAACACAATCATGCAAGAAAATAGTTTTTGAAATTGTTATAAGTTGTTTAAAAAGTACTACAGCAATGGCGTGATAAAGTACAAGACGAATTTAACTTTCATTAAAATCAATAAATTCTTTTACATTGTAGAAGCACTGGTGTAGGAGGTAGCTTTTAAACGCGGATTTGAAGAGATTCAATTTCATAATATCTTGTATATTCTTGGGAAGGGAATTATATAGAATGATTCCCGAATGATATGGTCCTTTTTGGCAAAGAGTGGTTGACACTCTAGGGCGATGAATATTATTCCTATTGCGAGTATAGTGTTCGTGAGACAATTTCCACTCAAGGGTAATCCCGGAAGACCTGAGACACATCACCATACAGCGGAATGGTGTATGTTTGGGGTAGGCGAACGGGTGAACTAAGGGAGACTCCTACGATCGAAGCAGGAGAAGGGTTCAATTCCCGGTTGGTCGTCAATTTCATCTAGCTGAAAGTTATCACACTCAAATAAGTTTGCAAAGCTGCATTCTGTCCTATGCAACAACACGTCGTCTACTCTGACATTACGTCATGAAGTGTTGTAGCGTATATGAAGAATCCAATTGGCGTAGGATAATACAGAAAAAAGGAGAACTTTGAAGATTTAGATGAATCATTCATAACTATGATCTCAATACGGATGGCATATAAAAAGTGATTCATAGAAAGCGTCCTCTTCCTTGTAGTAGCAGAGCTCTACAGCAAAGAATAGTACCTAAGTTAGAAGGAATGAAAGAGAAAGTTTACAGGACCGAGAGCTTCAAAAAGAGAATATTGTGTTTGGGTACCGGACAGAAGAACAATTAAAATGAAAAAAAATATGAAAATTTACTCTGACATAGTAAATTCCTACAATAATTCAATAGTAAAAATATGTTAAAAACAAAAAAAGGTTATGCTAATATTCAGTATGATATTGTTAAATAAAATCTCCTTCTGGACACAGAAACCCAAAAATTGTTGGAGCAAGACGAAGACAAAGCACAGTAGCTCAGAGCAAGAGATAATGAAATGAGCAAGTCTATCAGCCTCAAACTTTTGACATTGCGGAGCCATCTCATTCATCCACAGGACATCATCCAACTACTATATATGCATGAGAAATTTGAATTTTAAACACGGGTAAAGGTAAAACATTCCATCGCTGAGAAACGAACAATACACATGGATGGGAGGAACATTGAACAAAGTTAATAATACGGGTTAGGATTTTTAGGTCCAAATTTCAAATGAAAAAAGGAAGGGAAAAGGTGACTAAAATAGGGTTAAATTTGTACAAAAAGGTGCTGTTCTACTCAGCTAATTCAAGAAATCATCTATCTCCTGTACTAGTTTATTGAGTTGTGAACAAGTATATCAAATCATCGCTCATCAGAAGGTAAAAATAGGAAGTTGTAATTCAAGACATTAAGCATCTCTACATTTTAAAAAAATCTCAGTTTCTATTTGAGGATACGTCTTTGTAGATGCTAAAAGCTGTAGATGTGAAAGAGGTTTAACGTACACTCACATATTTTCTACTGTTACAGATGTCCTTTTAGTCGCGCGTATTCTGAAAGTAGATAGATCTACTATTCGCATGTTCATTGCAACCTGAGACAGCAATTGAAAATTACTTAAATATTTGATGAGGCTTTGAATTAATGGATTGAAACTTTCACATCACATCTCTAATAACTATAATGCGCTGTAGAAGATTACGGAACAGCTACAGTAAACGGGGAGAAGGGGGATTGTTGTCATGGATGGGTGAAAGAGGGATTGAGGTCCCCCAAAGAAAGGAAAAAGGTGCTTAAAATATGCCTCCTTTCTCATTAACGGACAAAATTTCACACACTAGTACCATTCCAAAGAGCTTTAATTTACTCTAAGAAAAAAAGTTCGTAACTAAAAACACTAACTCTGTTTATAATATACTTTTGTGCCGAAATATTAACTAGATTTTCAAATATATTACGAAACAATAATGTACAGATTAACGTATCAATCTAAGGGAACGATGATTCTAATGACCTTGAACTTGACGAGCCTCAAACCCCCCACCCAAAAAAAAAAACCTAAGCGAACGAATTAGCGACAATTTTTTCCCATTTTCCTGTTTTTATGTTCAAGCTCTTTGTTTTGTTATCATGCGTGGTTGGATTCACAATTGTTTTGACTACTGAAGACGATAAACATTCACTACAGATATCAATGGGAACTCAAGAGCGATTATTCATTCATTCATAAACATTCGAAACGTGACACGAGCGAAATTGCAGAAACTCACCTAATACTCAATATTATCAAGTAATAGAATCCTCTCGCTGTATTCTGTAACAAAAAGCAACAATTTATATGTTTGTCTGACGTAGACTTAATCTCGAGTGCTTTTCTTTTAATTTCAACTTTTAGAACTCTTTACTAGTCTGAACTCATTACAACTAAGTAATGACTGTGTGATTTCTATCAATTATCAATAAACCTTCATGCGTCGCGTTTGTCAATATCTTTTCAAGTAACGGTTATATCTCTGTCTTCCCGCCTTCAGTCCAATATTAGCCATTGACTTGTAATATTTCCTCTTTCTTTCTTATCCTCTTATATCCTGCTATATCCATTTTCTCCTTCGATTGCATTGCGTATTTCTGCAACTTTCACTCCAACTTTTTGTTTCATTTTTATTAGCTTCCGTTTTATTTCTCTTGTAAAAACACCATACTATTTCCATATCTTCAAAAAGTCACCTCCCCATACAAAATGTAATCAAATAAGATGTGGACCACTGCCTACTGAAGTTTTTGTGGCCGCTCACAAATTCCATCAAGAAGAATGGCTTTTTTTTTGCTCCCTCAAGAGAGTACGCTAGCCCCACTGCCCGCACGGTACCACCGCTACATGCGTCCCACGGGCCGCCGCCGCTGCCGCCGCCGCCACCGCGTCGTTAGCATGAAATTAGTCGCCGCCCCGCCCTGTCTCCGCCACGCGTCCTCGCGTCGCGATTTACGTTTCTGCCACGCCCCCTCCCCCTCCCCCTTCCCCCACTCTTTCCTTCTGGCACCGAACTGCATCATCGCACGAACATGTCGCATTCGAGGTTGGCTCTCCCGCTAACAATCATCATTACACAAATTCACTCCAGTTGCATCGGATACGACCAAGTGAAAATGGCAAATGAATCCGGGACCTTTTGCGGTAATATATTCCTCCTACCGACATTGAGCAGGAGATCCCTAATCCCGATCCGTCGCCATTTTCACCTAACTTTCATGCAACTTTTCCTCTGTGAGCAGGTTGTTCAAAGTGGAGAGTTTAAGTTCTGTTCCAATTTTTACTTTCCAATTACACAAAATATATAACGGAAGTATTGTAATCGGTCGAAAAATAAAATCGACATCTCCGGATTTACGAATTGGGTCCAGGAGAGTCTATTCTCAAATTTTGGTGATGATGTCCAATGTCGTATGTATATTAAGAATTTTGTTCCCCCGATAACTCCCGAACTAAAAAATTCATCGAAATCAAACTTAATATTTGACTTTGAAAGCACTGGGAATAGAAGTCTATTTCTGGACAGCTCATACCTACGTTATTATGACGGTTACGGACTGTCCGAATCTACCGAAGAATGCTAGGTATCAGTCTACGTGCTGGACCGACCTAAGTAAACCGTCTCTTAACTTCGCTCGATCCGTCCGTTGTGCCCATTAGACATCTATGGGAATTTTGAGTTTCAAAAATTATTTTCATAGATATCGCAGATTTTTTTAATCGTACGTAAAAAAATATTGAATAATGATACCAAACACAACGGAATTACCCTACATTATAAAATTAACCTTTAAATCAGCACGAATTATATATTTTTTTTATTTATTTCCTTTCTTTGTAAAGGAAAAGAAAGGCTTTCTCATGAATTGTTGTTTTACAATTGTGGAATGTGTTTTTATTTTTATAAATCATTGCAGACTAACAACAACATTGTGTAAACAATTTTGAAATGTTCGAGACAAAGCAAAGGGCAAAAAAGACATCGGCTCAAAATCTCAATGAAACACGATGTCATCACATCGATAGATGTTTTATCTTCGCTATCCAAATGAAACAACACAAACATACCGATCTGAGAAAAGCTTTCTGTTGGAGAAGCTGACGATCAATTGATGAAAAATACATCATTCACAGGAACAAACAAAAGAATACAAAAATCACGGCGTTGCAAAAAAGCTCTGATAACACACCCAGGCAACTCTTTCT
This sequence comes from Laupala kohalensis, assembly GCA_002313205.1. Taxonomy (NCBI): domain Eukaryota; kingdom Metazoa; phylum Arthropoda; class Insecta; order Orthoptera; family Trigonidiidae; genus Laupala; species Laupala kohalensis. The sequence continues at coordinate 414,168 of NNCF01128644.1, read as the reverse complement.
CAACTCACAATGGCGATGCAGAAGCTATCAGGGTGAATATCTCGCAAAAGCAACGACACAATGTGGGTCAGTACAGCAGCGGTGGTAGGATGCTGGTGAGAGAGAATGCGTAACTTCCTCCTCACACGAACTGAACGAGTACATTTGCATTAACTCTCAACCATGATGAATATTCGCAAAGCTCTTCGGCCGATTGTTATATTATTTCACGTTATCACTTGAAACCAGCGAGCTCTATAGTAAACTGGAGGGTGAACTAAGTGTGATAAGACCGTGACGTTGGGCGTCATGTCAGTGAACGTACAGTACTCTATTGCCACCATTGTTATCCTACTCTATTGCCACCATCGGTCCCTTTTGAATCAAGCGAAGCTATGCTCAACTAATGCCGTGACCTACTAGATCAGCTTTTCTCAGTTCATTCAACGTGCTAGACAGAGATAGAGATACGTTCTAGGTGTGCCAACATACTGAATACCAGGCGTCACGATACGAAAGGACCTCCAACATGGTAGAGTTCTTAGGATAGAAAAGCGACATCTCGAACAAAATTCCAAGGGGAACTTCGGCGGATCTTCTGAGCGTGCATCATTATCTAATTGACACATACTGTGAACAAAATGGCCGCTCTTTGTTATTGTTTACGTTGGTTTCCCTCTGCAACGTGAACAAAATGGCTGTGACCTAACAGGGCCCAATCAGATGACGCGACATCCAGTCCGCTTCTCTACCCTATAGAGAACTCTACAAAATGGGAATTGTGTATCAAGTTCATATAGTTGAGATCACTGCCCGAAACACATGACTTGTGAGAGAGAACAATCAATCTTCTTGAAGATGAAGAGAGTAATGGTAATATCAAATACATGAGCCAATATATGTCCATTATCTATAACGACTCAAATAGTTCTAAATAAATAAATAAATAAATTTATTGTCAAAAAACAGTACAAACTGCGTATGACCACGTGGAGGGAAAAAAAACTAATTTACTCTCCGGAAGCAAGCAAGGGACCATCCCATCAATTCCGATCAAGGGCCCTAAGGCAGAGGCGGATTCAAAAAATTCAGCAAAAATTCCTAGATAAGATAAAAAGTTAGCTGCGAGTTATAATACTAATAGAATGTCAATATGTTTGTAATTTTAAGCAAAAAATTACATGTAAGTTATTATCGAACTTATGGATTCTACAAAACTAATTTGTAATGACTGCAGTTTCACTGAGAAACTCACACGTTGTTGAAAGATAATTGAAAACAAGATCTAATTCACGATTCTTTCATTTATCTCAAATACTCAAGAAATTACTCATTACTCTCTCTCCCTCTCTCTTTCACATCGAGTTTTGGAAAAATTGAAAATAACAATAAGACAGTACAAGCGTTCCGAGTCAAATTACTGAGAAGTACAATTGTCTGATCCGTTTTATACTAATTGTTTCATAACACAATATGAATTATAATAAAAAAAAGCTTTAATTTGTATCTATGAGATTAAAAAATAATAGAATACTTATGAACTCACTTGATTCGAGCATGTAAAAGTATGGCGGCCAATCACAACGTTTTCGTAATTTATGTCCCACATCTCGGAACTGTCAAAACGGTTAAAGTCTGGTGATGTGTAGAAGTTAAAAATACTACAAATAATTTTCTACAATGTAAACTAAAGTTCCAATAAAAATCAGTCCATTTTTTAAGTTAATATTTTTTCCTAAGATGTGAAGTATTTCATCTTCAATAATTATTTCACCAAAATGGCCGGTAAGTATAATTTTTAATGAAATCAAAATAAACACATGTAATTCTATTTTTTATATCAATTTCAAATTAATGATTTAATTAAACTTCCGCTACTACTTCTCTAAAAGAGTTGAACTAATGACAGTTAAAAGTGTGTAAAATTCTTTTCACAAATAAGGATATCCTGCGTTTAGGCCAAGTAAAACAATTTTTTGTTATGCCAACGTTTCGATATATTTGATATCTTCTTCAGAGCTAACAATCCTAAAACATGATTATATTATTCAATACCAATTACAACACCAATCCTGCACACATCCTCCTCCAGAACACACAACCATTTCACTTCATTTGTTCACATCCTTCCACCCAGCAAGCAATACTTACTAGTATTGCTCGATAGAGACTAGTAGTCTGTATTTCAAAACAAAGTTTTACTTGGCCTAAACGCAAAATGTCCTTATTTGTGCAACATGGAGGCTGAAAATATGATCAACGATTTAAAAAAAATTTTTAAATGAAATACCATTTTTTAAGGTATAACTCCAAATTCTAACAGTAGCGCCCTAGATAACGGAAAAATGAGAGTCCGCTCTTGTGGATTGCGTAATCGAAGCGAGTTCATACGTAGTTGGTCAGCAATTTCTGAAGCTGACACGATGCTATGGAAAAAGCTGGCTCACAGCCAGATAGCAGTAATAACTACTGGCACACATTTCGCGCGAAGTAATAAGCAAGTTGAAGGTAATAAGCAGAGATCCTACGGGCGAGAACTTCTCTGGGGCAATTACACGGACTGGGGTACGTCTGTTACCAATCTCTCCTATGTCCGACTATCGAGACTTTATTCTATGTCATTCTGGGAAATAGATTTGAGAAATGAGTCACAGTAGAATCAAAATCGCTTTTGAGAACTAATGTTAACATCGTTATGGGAGATAGGGATATGAACTTGATAAACGTCACTCATTCCAAGCGCGATATCATGAGAGAAATTCACCAATGCTTCTCAAGAGTATGAGAATGAAGGTACTTCAGTTTTTGAAAAACGAAGGGAAGACGTAAAGAAAAGAGACAGAAAAGGGGGGAATGTGTTTTTGAAAATTTGAAACTTTATCAAGTACACATATTTCTATCATTTGATGTGTTGATTTCTATCATATCATTCGTTATAAATTCTGTGGATGTTCGTTTGATTAAGATAATTATGTGTGAATGTTAAAGCAGTACGTGGTTAAATGTACTTAGGACGAATTCGAATAGGTTACTGAAGAGTATTGATTTTAAAAGAGACAGCACTCGTAGTCAAATCACTGACATGTAAAATCGCTTTCTTTATTATTATTATTATTATTATTGTTTTAAAGCTCAACAAAATGAATTATAATGGAGAGAAAACATGATTGAATTTGAATCTATCAGTTAAGAGTATGGTACAAACAATATTCAGGAACTCGCTTGACTCGTTTGAAATGTATAAGAGTCTGTACAAACATGGCGACCGAACGGGACGGTTTCGTGATTTATGCATCTCACTTCAAAGTGAAATAACTTTCTCAAATGTCCCGTGACCTCTGGTTAAAAATTATTACACAAAAAAAATAAAACTTCTATAACTTTCCTAATTTGAAAGTTGATAATGTTTTTAAATAAATCTTTTCTCCATAAAATGCAATGTTTTACACCATCATTTATAATTGCTATTGTTTCATTTAAATGACTGGAGAGGTATGTTTTTTCAAGTTGAAATCACAATAAGTAAATGTTACTCTGCTTATTCATGCTGATATAAGATATTTTTGTGATTTAATTCTGCATTCGCTAGTACAACCTGAAATTATGTATTCTTTGTTAGATATTTTCAACATGTCTTTTAGACAATATCATCTGATTTGAAACAATATTCGATTTCAGTCAGATGTCAAAAAAACGACAAAAATAATGTTCTCAGTAATTCCCATGTGCTCTCACTCCACTATATCTCTCCGTATACTTCAAAAAGCTGCACCGCGTGCCAACTGCGAATTCAGCAGCACCATCAGATCCCATAGGAGCGAGTCTCGGTTTACGGTGCCACTTTACTGCCCAAGATATTTACAACGGAGGTCCCTAAAGGGAGCGTGCACTCTGCTTCGTCCCTTGTGTCGGTATTTTTCTTCATCATCTCGAAGGTCTTTATTGCGCCTTTTCTACGAAGTTCTTGTTCCGTCGCTTCGATTTTCCACATATCGATTCTTCGACCTTATTGTTCATTGGAGTTCCTTCTTATCTAAACTGCAAGACATCTCTTTGAGAGTTTCACTTGAAACTGGTCAATCGCTATGTCTTCATATATTTCAATACTGCTTTAATAGAACTAGAAACACACACACACACACACATATATATATATATATATATAAACAATTTATTATTAATAAAGAAACTAAAATTTAATAAAAGAACGGTGAAGTAAAATAGATACAGCTATCAAGTTATTATTCCGAAAATACAGCTAATAATTTAGAACTTTTATAATCACTAAAAATTAGATTAAAAATAAGTATAATTATACTACCCACCCCAAGGCTTGGCAACGGAAGAGTCTGGAAGGAAAACCGGAAAAAGTCTGAGCGAGAACGATGTGAAATATTAAAGCGAGTAGGATAATTGGAACAGATATTATCTTCTCTTGTGAAAATCAATTTCTGTGATTTTTTTGTGGGGCTTTAAGGGCTCGTCAACAACAAGGTCATTAGAGCCCAAATTTCTGTGATTGATTTTGTTATTATTATAGCATAACACTATTTTTATCAATTATCGTGCAAATATTAATAGTAAGCGATATATATTATATTTACTCAGAAGAGAAATATTTCGAAAGGATTCGTGAATTGCGTAGCTCTTTTTGAATACAAAGCTTCAATAAAATCATTATATCTCGATGCACATTTCACCCAACAGCTAAGATAGGCAAATGAGTTGTACACTGAAACTGAAGTGGCAAAAGTCTAAAAAATTCAAACAATAATAAATAATAATAATAAATTCATTGTCAAAAAAGTCGTTACAAACTTCTTGACCATGTGGAGGTCAATTAACTAATTTACTCTCCAGAAGCAAGCAAGGGATCATCCCATCAATTTCGATCAAGGACCGTTAGACACGGGCGGTTTTAATATTCCAGCAGATTCTTACGATAAGAATAAAAATAGTTAGCTACGTAGTATAATAAACCAACCAATTTATATTTTATTTAAAAAAACAAAAAAGTTATTTCACAAGAAAGTGTTATTATCAAACTACAGATTATTCGGAAAATATCGTTCATGAATCGTAACTATTAAAATAACTGTAAATTCGCGATTACTCATTACAACAGACCGCCGCCTTTTGGACAAGAACCTAGAAAACTTGTATACCATGCGTCTCCACTCGAAGGAATAATCGGAGAAGAATCCGGGCCAGGATGGGGCTACAGAGTTAATGTTCACTTCCGTGCCAAAGTTGAGTACAGATAAAACTACACCTACATGGATAATAAGAAACAATAATAACATACAGAAAAATAATTTTGAAATTTAATCAGTTATTTGAAATAACTAGAGTAATGACGTGATAAGGTACAAGACGAATTGCCGTATTTAATATTTAAGAGAACTTTTTTAAAAATAAACAATTGATAGAGCCCATTTTAACTTTTCATAAAAATAATGAATTCTTTTAAAATGTAGAAGCAATATTACCCTTACTATACTACTGTTAATAGAAAAAACATCACCAAATGATGCTTCCGTTATTGAGAAAGGCATTTGAAGTAAATTCGTGCGCAGTTGGCTGCCTTTGGATACGAAAGGCTTCATTCTAATTTCGTGAGAAATTAATTCTACAAGGACTGGAGGCGATTTGCAACAAGTTATTTGGTGACACATTCATCCCCAGCCACAGGCGAACGCGAGTTATCACGCACCAAGAAACACGACGTTTAATCTCTCTCATTGCATCATGTGGATGAACACCTACGTTATGGAAGTGGTGGATCATAAACAGATGAAATAATCACAAACAAAGCTACAGTAAAGAAATTCTACTATTTATGTCCATTTTATCATGTAGATCAATAAATGAATTATAATCACGACCTCTTTTGGATGACCACAATATATATTTATTGGGTTTTTATACATTTATCTTCATTATGTAATGGATGTAAAGGTAGAAGAACTTTATCTAAAGTAAAGAAAATACATGAACGAAATCAGGACAATAAATTAAGAAAATAGTATGTTTATATTAAAAGTCATTTTTCTTTTAAAGATAAAACGTATTGACACTTCTATGAACGTAAAGAGTTTTGTGATAAAACTCGGAAAAAATACGATTTTACAGTAAGAATGAAATAATGAGACCTTGATTTCTGAAATACGCTTCACGCGTAAATTACGAAGTAAGCAAGAATTTTCGCAGAATAAAGAATGAAGAAAACCATATAAACCTTCGAAATTCGTTATTATATAGTTCAGAGTATGTAGGAGAAGACACATAAATGTTAAGAGAACTTAAATTCGGTGTCATCACGCAACCTGCTGTCAAGTTTTTATACTAATTTTGAAAATGCGTGTGCAGTGGAACTCCTATTATCCGGATCAATTAGGACCTGACCCGATCAGGATACACAAATATCCGTATATGGTTTAAAAAATTGTTATCTTCAAGGCAAAAGGACTACAAAATATCCTATAGTTGAAGAAAAAATAAAACCTAACTCACAACATACATTAAAAAAAACAATTTAATGATTCAATAGGAATATACAGTGGTTAAAATTAGCTCAGTACATTAAACATTTCTTAAACGTATCGTTAAAAGTTATTTGCAGGAGTCCGTGCGCTCTTTTTGGTGGATGGAGCCGATTCTGAGCAAGATAACTGAATACTCCTTGTTCACAACTAATTGCCTTTAAATCTCCATTTTTCCCCCATCGATCCGGGTAATTCTTATTCCGATAATAGGAGCTCTACCGTATTTTCTTTGCCAAGCTACTATCACACACAGTGGGATTTCCCTTAATGGACACTTCTCAATAGCGGTCATTTCCACAGTACATTTTATTCTACGTTGACCTTAACATCCCAAAAGCGGACACATCTCATTAGCGGACAAATTTTATGGTCCCATAATTGTCCGTTATAAGAGTAGTTTCACTGTTCATAATGTAAAGTCCACTTCATGAAACAGAAAATATGTCTACCCCACCAAGCTCATAATCTTCGACCCAGGATTCACGCCGTGCAAGGATTATTTTTAAATTTTATTTTGTCTTTCGGCGAGGTTCAGGCCATGAGGCTTGCTCTTCCACCTCACCGTAGGACTTGGGTGAGGGAATTGGGAAGGAGAGATGTTGGGTTGTCGAGGAGCTACCGAACCGACATTTGTCTGTAGATGAGGAAAACCCCAGCTGTAAACCTTATCTAGTTCGGCCGAGCAGGGTCTGAACCCGCGCTCAACCGCTCAGCGGGATCGTGAAAGCGGAACCGCCATCACTAGTCCACCGCTGTCGATGTGACAAACTTCAGGCCAGGTTCGACAAGCCACACGCTTCGGGAACAAGGCTTAAACTAGTAAGGCGCGGCCTCATTCAGTTTGTTATGTATATTCTGATTCCGTCCGCGTAAGCTCCAAGCTTATTTCTCCTCCAGAACAAAAGCCATTCGCAGACGAATCTGACGTGGGGNGGGGGGGAGGGAGGGAGAAGGAAATAGCATGGGCGACTTGCCACCTTATTCGCTTTTGTCACTCCGCTGCAACACGAACTCGTGACGGCAATTCCGAATGATACCAACTGAAAGGGAAGCTATGTGAAGGCTTTGGGATCCCGGATCGTTAACCAACAGAGAGCTAAGAGTACAAGCGTATAACGCTTAATGGACTCACAGTGCGATGGCGCACGTCTCTTGAAAATTCTCCCAGGCTTTGTCTCATGGGATCGAAAGTGACGTCATTACGAGAGTTAAGAGTTGAGGGATGGTTCCGGCTAACCACGAAATATCTAATGGCATTGAGAGGGAGGGATATCCGTGACCAATCTAGAACATTAATTTCTTCGCAGGCATCAAAAATGATCAAAAATGACATGTTGTTTTCTTTTTTAAAAAAATTTGCACAAATATTCAACCTCTTAAGATATGTCAAATTTGTTCAGATCTGACATGTAACCAAGTATCGTAAATTTATTTAATATATCAGAAAATTCAATCAATAGTCGAAGCGTGGAAATAAAAACAAAAATAGTTTTCGTATACCATATTAAAAATATTATTATTCACAAAACCAAAGTTAGATAGTACTACGACTGTAAACAATGTTGTAAATAAAAAACTGTTGAAGATACCAGGTTTCTCATTTTTTATTAAATATCCTGTTGTTGTTTTTAAAGCTATCATATATGGGGTATTCTATTCACAACAACTGAAAATTTTATTTTAAAATAGGACCGTAGCCAGAATTTTTTTCGATGAGGACAAACTTAGACAAATACTAATCGACATTAAATTTCAAAACAAAAGATATTTACCCATTATTTTTAATTTTTTCTATAAATTAATTTGCGTCGTTAATTAGTACTGATTAATTAACCATACTATAATTAGGTCATTTTTGTCATGAACAGTATAAGTACTTAATTAAAATTAATGAAACATTCCGTATGGAGGAGAAGGTTTCCCAGAGCCACACCCTCCCTCTCTCTTGGTGACCGTCTTGAAAGAACAATTTCTAATATAAAATTGTTATGAACCTTTCAATTTTCTTCAAGGAATTCTAAAAGCACAACGTTACGAAGGGAAAACTATAGCGCCAAAGATCTGAAAGGCATCTACCCTACGAAAGTTGAGTCCAATGTCTTAAGACGAAGATTAATAATTTCACGGACAGCGAAACTTCAAGATTCAGACGCGTTGCGACGAAGTCAGAAGTCAATTATGTGATACAAAGGAGACTTCCCTTAGACACACCACGTTCGATGAAAGGGCTGACACCTACCGAAATTTGATATTAACTTCCAAAGTAATTGGACTTTCGTAATGAAGGGAATTCAATAGAACAACGTCCAGTTTTTCTCGCTTCTCTTCGTTAAATATAAGAAAAATCACAAACGAAATCAAAAAAGTGGCCAGAGTACGTTGCCATCTAAGCAATAAATTAATGAAGATCTTGCATCGTCTATGGTCAGGTGAAAATTGTGACGGACCGGGACTCGAACCCGGGACTTGCAGTTTTGGAGCAGGTGTGCTGCCACTGCACACTTTAATGAAGATCTTGCTCGCGTTGAAGCCATAACACCTGCTGAAATGACTTGAGCGACGAGAATTTAAACTACATAGAAGAAGTGAACAATTTTTAAACTAAAGGTATTATATTCGTCATAGCGACAATGCTCAAGCACCCCCCAGAAAATGTTTCAAATGATAAGTTGAACTTCTCTTTCGCGGGCTTATGTATTTTATTAAATCCTATCGAAATAATCGGTTTCACATAGCGAAAAAAAGAACTAGAACATAGCAAATGGAAATAGGAACGCAATGTCAATAAGATTTTCATACCTTGCAAGGCGTTTACAAGAATAATTTACAAGAAACTGAGCAAAACACTGTTTTAATGGAAATGACAGCCGCATCACGTGACTGAGGACAATGCGACCCTTGTCAAAGAAAGAGTCAAACAACAATCTAAATATAATATCAAGGGTTAAAATCACAAAATAATTGTCCTCGTCCAATAGTAAAAATCAATAGAATGAATTATTAATTAATTAGAACAACTTTGGTTAATATTTGTAAGTTTCGTGAATGGTCGGCACCTTGACTTCAGTCAACGCGGATGTAATACCGCAAATTAGGCACTTCCCCGTCCAGCCGCACCTCCACGAAAATTCTCGCCTCGAAAAGGCTCCTCAGGGAACTGGAATTCGGAACACAAGCATAATGTGGAAAGACAGTATCACCAATTTTGCTTTAGTTAAAAAATACTTACGAGATCATGCGGTCACAAAAATCAAATTATGTAATACATATAATGAATTTTAAATAAGTGATTAACAATGGATCGTAAGAAAAATATATCAAAAGGAAAATCGGTCATTATTATAAAAAATATTTTATTTGTAGAGACTCTTGGTGATAGTAGCTGTTGAATACAAACAAAAAATCAAGTAAGTAAAATTTTCAACAAAAAAAAGTAATAGGTTAACTTTAAGAAATGAGTGGGGTGAGAAGAAATGATATTTTTCGTATATAAATGAAATGTTTTTTTAATAATTGAATTACAATGAAAATTCGTGAACCCAAATATAACTTGAAGGAAATACGAAACTTCTGGTTTTAATCTAACTTAAAGGATTAAATTCCCATGAATATTATTTCTACGACTGCATACATAATATATTTAAGGATAACAATAATAGAACACATGACCCCATTAAACAGACATCATATATTTCACCAATGACCAAATTTATATGTCTGTTTAATAGGGTTGTGTTTTTTATTAATGCTATCACTGGGTATACAAACGTTATCATGACGAATATTCGACGATGTTTCAGGTGATCTTTCTGGTGCAATCTATGACAAGGTTGCAAACAACAAAATAACATCTTACTCATTTTTCTTCAAAATCACAGCAAAGGAATGCTTCCAAGAAACTTCATTGGAGATACACACATATTAGTCATTCGCACTTCCAACAAATGAATATACCTCGCAATATTTCACAATGTGCCAGGACTGGTGGGAATGTTTTATCTAAAATAAAAATCGTGTCATTTGAAGTCGAAAACTATTTATTTATTTGTTCCATGTCTTATTCTACTTTGACTTAAAGCGAGGGTCAGGTCTTCAGGTTAGTCCTCCCACATAATCGTGGTTCAGGTGTAGGAAATGGGGAGAAATATTGCACTGCCGATGGAGTTAATATATAGAGCCGAAAGTGCTTTGGTTTCGATGAGGCAAATTCTTGCAGACTGCCTCATCTAGTACGACCAAGCGAGGAATCGAACCTCGAGCAAATCTTACAATGTATTATGTATTACACAACCAGTAATACCACAGCACTGAATATTTGCCAGCTACTTACCATAGGATAAACCGAAAATTAACAAAACTACACGAAAAAGTTTAGAACATTCTCACCGTGTACTATTTCGAAAAGAATCACACTAAAACAAAATGTTCCTTTTCAAAAAAAGCAACAATTTTTTTTTCATCGTTCATCGAGCATGACAAAAATCTTCGAATTCTGTAGAGAACAGACTCACGGTTTTGAAACAAAGAAATAACTCACGTTTTTTAAACAAATTTGATAATTTATTTATAACGTGTGGTGTGATAATACAAAAAAAAATACAAAATTATCCCTGGCTACGCAGAAGATACGTATCAAGAAGCGACTAGGGTAACACGAAGTTTTCACATCGTGTATGATAAGAGAATGCAATATAAGATGTGATTTCAGCGGCGGATCTAAGGAGGAGCTAAGGGGGCTACAACCTCCCCCTCCCCCCATTGAACCTGAGCTCTCAACGGATAAAATTGAAGTTGATGAATGGCATACTTTGGAAAAGTATAACCAATTTGTTATTAACAATTATAAATAATTGTCATTATTTATAATTGTCACTGCTTTTAATAATATCATTGTTATTTTTATTAATGTTACCAGATTAATAAAATTAATAATACCAGATTAATGAAATTAATAATACCAGATTAATGAAATTAATAATACCAGATTAATAATAATAATAAATAATTGTTACTGTTATTAATAATACGAGATTGTTTATTATTTATTTGACGTATTTGATTTAAAGATAATATTAATAAAATTTGTGTTGTAAAAGCATAATTTTTAAACAGAAATGCTCCCCGGTTATCTCCATCCCCCTTGATTACGGTCTAGATCTGCCACTGAATGCATAATACACATGGGTGTAATGCGAACTGGAAACCAAGAATTATTAATTAAAACAAATCACGAGGTTGTGTAATCGCAAATTAGATTCGCTTACAGATATCGCATGTCACAAGCAAGAAAATGAGCTCTAGAAGTAAACACTTGAACATGACGCATAGCATCCCAGAGAAGTAGAGCCAGGACTACCAGGGTCAGGAGCGTAAATAGCATACAATAGATGCAACTTCCATCATAAATACACTGTTTCAAGGATAAATTGCAAGAAACAAGATAAAATAATCTTGTCTGTACCGAAGTCAAAAAGCAAGGACGCTTCCATGAAACTAGCAGAAAGTCCATTACATTAGTGTCATAATAAAGATATTTAGATTATACGAAACTTTTTATTTCATTCTACAAGATAAATCAAACAACAAATCATAATAATAAATCATTCGAGGGTATTCGCAACATAATGTAACTAGTACAACTAAGCTTTTGATGGTTGCATTAAGATAGGCAGCACGTGATGACTGTATTTTTTATGTGAGCATAAAACTTATGACTAAACGAGAATCAGTGGAAGGTCGATCGGCTGGAGGAGTGGCATTAAGCGGTGGCAGCTGCAACGAATGAAGTAATTCGATCGCAAAGACAAAACGATGTGAGGAACTTTGAATACAGGAGATACTCCTAATGGGATTCCGAAAGCACGTCCAATGGACTGCATGAGAGTACTTAGATTGATTTATATGAATAAGGGGACACACTTCAAGTGGTGATTCCTGTCAGCAAAAGAAACAAAAAAATTCATATGAGTATACGCCTGTAAGTGGACGGTTAGTCCGCAATACAGCAAGTAGCACTGGTACACATTGCATGGTACTAATTGCTTCCGTATTACAAAGAAGGTTGAAAGTTGTTTTGAGCTCAAACACCTCGGTCACCTGACTTAAACCCCATTGATTTTTACTCGCCAGAGCATCTAAAGGGTGTTGTGAATACTAGTTGCTGATGAGTAGATCCGTGTGACGCTATTCGGTTATAGCCTGGAACATTCGAAAGAACGAGACAATCCACGATGCGACATTGAACGCTGACTTTGCAGCTCACGGCGGCCACTTTGAACACTTTTTGTAACATCGAAGCAATTAAACCATGTAATGTAATGTTATGTACCAGAACTAATTCAATTATTGTGGACTGAACTTTCATTTCCGGACATACGTCGATATGGGTGTTTTGTTTATCTTTTTCGAGTCAGGGCTCTAATGACCCTGCCGTTAAAGAGCCCTAAAGCCCCACAAAAAAAAAATTCGAGTCACCAGTCGCACCCTGAAGTATAGCACTTTACTCCATATTAATTTCGTACAGTCCATAACATATTTAAAAGCGAGATTCAGGTCGCCTGGTCTACTGTTGCACCGTTCGTTGAGAAATATACGTAAATTGGTGAGGAATAGGTGACGGAAGCACCATCCAAAATTCTCACCCAGTTTGGCCGAACGCGAAATCGAACCTGCGCTCTCCTGCCTTCAGTGCGAGGAGCGACGACACTAACCACTACGCCGCAGCAAGGATTACAAATGCAGTAATGATCAATTAAGGATACAATGACCGAATCGGCTTCGTCACTGCTTCGTGCTCGGAAGAACTGTCCATCCCATGCGATTGCGGAGGCAAGATCCATAGAGACCGCATTTAGCACTGAGACGGCGACGCAAGTGAGGATGGTAGTGGTGGTGTTGTGACGTCATACCTTCACGATCAATAGCCATGCGCGTCGCGTAACGCCTCCGTGTACCTCCTGGCTTCCTAATGAGCAAGTAATTGCCAACACTTGACAATTAGCGGGGCAGGAGTCCGCACCGACAGAGCTCGACGACTATACGCTCCTTTCGGCATCCTCGGGTCATATTCAGAGGAAAGAAGTTGTGTGCATAAAAATCATTTGCTTGTATATTGTAAGCAATATTTATGTCTGTAAGAATGTATGTATGATTCTGTATCTTTTTTATCGAGAACGACTCTAACGGTTTGATGGAACTCACAGATCACAGGTGTTTTGGGATGAAAAACTATCTCATAGGACCTCATTTCTGAGTAGGAACGTTTCAGTGATTTATTTAATATTAGAAAAAAAAAATTTGTTCCCAATTAAATATGGGGTAACGCACTGACCAGGTAACTCAGAAACCCGTAGTTCAGATTCCGAAGAGGAAAGTTTTCTTTTTTNAGAGACAGGTATATATATATAAATTGATAGATGTGTTTTAATTAATCGAAAAACTGTTGAAAACACTACCGAACCAGACCCAACAGCAATTTAACTATAAAAAAAGTAAACTTTATATATATACAACTTTATAAAACTTTATATAAACATTGGAGGGTAATATAGCACATTAATGAAAACTGGAATCATATAAGAACACAGAGCAAGAACACAATAGAGGAAGGTGTGCAGAGCGCTATATTAGGTGAATTGGGACCGTGATATAGATTTTACAATCGATGTTCAAAGATCTACCCACTGACAGCGATACAGGGGTGGCTCCAACTGCGAGACTCCGGGTATTGATTTCAACATATCAGTCTAATGTGACGTCGTTCGATATTAACTTTGAACTTTGAACATATGTTGTACAACTTATATCACGTTCATAATCACCTAATAAGGCGTTTTGCGCACCTCTTTCTGTCTTGTGTTCTTACTGTCTCTGTGTCATTTTACCTTCTCCTGTGACATTTCCGGACATGCGATTCTGGTTCCTTTTAATGTCTTCTATCGTCCCTCCAATTTTCCGGTGGGAGTTTTGGAAACACCCCGTATTTCGTCACTTAGAACGTGTTAACGCGCGTTGCGTAGAAGCATGCTTCGTGGACGGAGCAGAAAGCATCGAATTTCGATTTTCAATCAGAGCGCGAGTGGAATATCGGACGACGATATATCAGGTGCGGGATCCAATCGCGGGGCGGAACGCGCTTATTAAATGCGTGCAAGCGGAGAAGGTTCACCAGCAAGGCAAACGAGTTCTCTACACTAATTATGCTCAATGCGTAATTACCACGATGAAATACGATTTCTTTTTATCAGACAAACACAGGAAACTAAACAGGATACATTTCCTTAAAAACAGCCTCATGTTTTTCTACAAAAAAATGGAGAGAAAATTAGTAAGAAAAATATGTTTGCAATCCTATTATGATGAATGCGATACGAAATCTTAATGGGCGGAACACCAATCTCACGTTTAATTAATGAATGCAAACCGAAAAAAATTCAAGCATCCAAATAGTGTGTTACGGAAAAAGCAGTTAAATAGTGCGTATGTAAATGTGCAGGACAATAACCTACTCTCCGGAAGGACGAGAAACTACCACCAATTTTATTAAAGGAATAAAAAACCGACAGAAAACGTCACGTTGTCACCTACGAATTCACGTCATTATAATTACTATTAACTTGAACGTGACAAAATTTAATATTTCTCAACTTCCACTTTAACTTCATTAAGCAGAAAATTACAAACAACAATACAATTATCAATTTGTATTCTTTTTGCATTCAACTCAATTACCTTTGCGCAGGACTGGCGCACTGACATCTCATACTTATACACTCTTTAGTTATACATAAAACTTACGTACTAAATAACTGACCAGTGTTTATAATATTTACAGATATACAATTTTCAGAGAATTATATGATGAGCACTCTATTCCTACTTTTAGGTCAATTGTATACCCCATTTTTTAAATATATCTTTTGCAGATCTTTTGCGGTATTTAACATTCTCAGATAATTGGTAATAGATTGTAAATTTTGATTGCATTGATTTAATTATTTTCTGAACTGACAGTTTTTTATATTTTTGGCATCTGGATGTTCTTTTTCCTGGTTCTACTTTTTGAATTTACATAGCTGTAACTAAGGTTACTATAGTTACAAAGTAATGATTCATAAGCAAATATCTGTTTTATACTTAGCGGAATCTCTCAGTAAAAATTATTTTTATTTACAATTTGCACCAATATAGTTTGTATGTTTTATTGTTTGTATTAATATCACCCCATACTATTATTCCATAGCTAATAATGCAATGAAAAATATTATAGTATATAATTTTTAAAGTTTCCGTTCGCATTAATTTAGCTAGTTTGCTGAAGACAAAAATCAAATACTATTTTCTTATGAAGGCGATATGATTAAATTGTAACCAAAATGTAATCCAAGGTATTCTGTTTGTTTGAATCTTTTGATTTTTTCTTCACTTATTACTATTTCAAAATTTGTAGGAACACTGTCCCTATAATTTCTTAACGTAATAAAAACTGTTTTAATGCACAAAATAAAAAAAAACAAAATCCTTGGAATTCGTTCGCATTCATCTTAACGTACATGCTGACTCCCGATTGCAGAATATAAATGGTGACCCATTTCGAAATTATCCCTCGCGAACCAACTGGGTAAGTTGAGGAGAGTCCTTGCCAAATACATCCGAGCTGAGACAAAGATGAGCCTTGTGTGTGGAGGCACGAGAGCAAACAGATGCAGTTCACTGCAATTGATTTCATGGCAATGGAATTTACAGTGACGACCAAGAGGTAATGAGTCATCGGGCACAGTGAGACCGCACACAAGTAATTATTGTTTTCTCACATACTTATTTACGAATTCTGAGCAAAAATACGTCATACTTGAGTAAGATAAGTAAAAGAAATATATTATGTACATATATTTGTAGTATCAGAGATTCACTTATTCACTCATGTGCAAATACTTATGTTAAAATGCATGAAAATACATGAAAAATGTTGATAAGTGAAAGACCAACACTAATGCCGGGAAGGTACTTGTGGCTACATCTCTACACCATTCTTCGCTAGAATGAGTAGGACAAACATACGCTGCTTATAAATGACATTTTATTGGAAAATTATTCAAGATTAGGATAAATCACAAGGACAATACCTTTATTTTCTTTCCTTTTAGTACGAAAAGCGAAGCACGTCTCATGAATACCTCACCTAGTTCGCCCGAGCGGGGGATCGTACCAACAGTATGGTGGGAGTGAAAATGGAACCATTATGACATGTGTTGGGTTTCTGTTTTACTTGCAGTACATGAATTTATCTAAGAACCAGTTACGTACAAGATAATCAAATTATTAATTTTTTATCTCAGCATTCTAAATTAGATGACATTTTGCTTTCCATCAACGACATTTATCAAAATCATTGCGTAACTATAGAAGCGGTTGTGTTTCCAAGACCCCTCACGAGTCGCGTATACACGACTCCCAATATTTTCATCGTGGTTTCGGAGTTAAAATCTTAGTTGAATATAGTCTTGCATTTCCTGGGCGAGATAAAGACCCAGCTCTCGCAGAAAAACGCAATTTCGAGGAGGATTAAAACAAAAACTTCCTTCGTCCATTTTCATGAGTTGCAACCACTAAACCCTTAAATGAGGAGGGAGGTGGATGGATGCTGGTGGCATTCTGAAGCGAGATGAATGGCTATACTCTCCACAGCAGTGGAAAGGCGAGTCTGTCGCCAGGTATAACAGAGGCGGCAGCAGCAATGAGGTTGTCGGAGCTGCGTCTGACGGCTGGATATGACAAGGGAGCGAGGGTTTCGCCCAAGTTATTACGGCACAGACACGACTATGGTTGACGCAGAGATGGGAGCTAAAAGCATAACTTATAGCACCAAGAAAGTTCGGTCATTGCAAGTCGAATCAACCAATGGTCTGCGCCACTACAATGTTTTTTTCTCACCTGCACAACTCTCTTTTGATCTCTATGCAGGGATCATTCCATGCACAATCAACAAAACATTTCTATTTTGGACGTTGACATGATTCTTGGTTCACTTGTACAAATTGCTTAAAGTGGCAAAGTGTGCCTTTACCTGTTGAGAGTTCAGATCCAATTGCGGTGGGGGGGGGGGAGGTTATAACCCTCTTAGCCCCCACCACCACCATTGGACATGGGCTCTCAACAGATAAAGGCATACTTTGCCACTTTAAGCAATTAATAAATTTTGTTACTATTAATACTGTTAATTGTTGATTATCTATTTGATAAGTTGATGTATTTTATTTAAAGATAATAGTTATAAAATTTGTGTTGAAAAACCATGGTTTTCAAACAGAAACGTTCCCCACATTCCTACAGGGTAGCCCCCGTCCCGTTGACAACGGTATACAACCGCCATTGATTATGATGGTCCCCAGTCCCCTTAGGCCCCCCTAGGTCCGCCAATGATCTGGCTGTATGAGAGAGATTGCAATTCGGGGTGATGATTCCACACCTCCGACCTTCACGACTCCGCATTGCACTGATTGTCACTGTCTAGAATCAGGTCATATTGAGAGAAATGCAGTCATTTCATAAAGCTCCGAAAGAAAAAGATTGTGTTCTTTGAAACGACTAGTTTAGGTGAACGACTGGACGTTCTGGTGTGTCAGGATCATTAGACAGGAATCCCAATAGCAGGCGGCATGTGGGAAGTTATTACATTTGCAAGCGCACTGCTCTGCATAATGGACAATATACGAGGATGTTCGTTTTGTATTGCATTCGAAGCAAACTGTGATATGCAAACGACTTTCCGAAAGAGGTCGCGAAATAATGAAAAGAGAGAGGAAAGGTGGACAAGTAAATGGATCACAAGTTCTACGTCTTCAGGCGCAAATCGGCACAATGACATTCCCATCCAGGGAAAAACTGTTGTAACGTGATAGCAGTATTAACCTAATAGCAGTGTTATAATCCGGTCAATTTAAAAAGGTATAAGAGTTTGTGGGCACAACAAAATCGCGAATTAATAAACAACTAGTTTGAATTCCGCGTTTACATTCGAAGGTATTTTCAGTGATATCTTAGAAATGTTTGATAATTTATTGCAACTCAGGTATTAGCAACGACAATTGACACAACGTCACGATGGAAGGCAGAGCGGTTGTCTGGTAACGTACTCAAAATATGAGTACATACTACCTGAACAACATCCACTTGATAAGTAGTTTTCCCATGTGAGTTACATTAAACAAGAAGAGAAAAAAACATTATAATTGATTTCATCTGTTAAAATCAAACAATCTAGGAATATTGTATGGATACGATTAAAATATTTAGTATTTTGTAACCCCTCCAGTGCTTTACAAATTCATATCATTAACAGGAATGTTAAGCTCTTGTGACATAATGTGAAAACATGACTATCCCGTAGAAATATTTGAAAACAGTTTTCTCGATTCATCAAAACGTTTTTAAATTACAGAAAACTGAACGAAGCGTACTTCCTAGCATACTCCATAAAATCCCAGTAAACACAACTCCCGCTTTCCACATACGTTAATAAATAAGGTGTTGGTGTAAATTTGAACAAATCATCCAACTTACAAGATACAATTATTAAAATTTAAAATAGTTAGTAGACATATCTTTACATCGAAGTAAAGAAGAAATGAAACAGTAGAACGTATTCTATCAACTGAACGGGAGTTGTCATACATTTTCAAATCATTTTGTTTCGTTTCTCTTTGTGTTGAATTTACGTGAGTAACAACTTCGTGATTATTCATCGATTCTCCGCTTACACTTTTTGTTGGTTGCGAAGTTTAGACAAATCAAAAACCTCTGGAACTACGACATCGAGAAAAATAAACGATTGAAACATTTGTGCCCCAAACGATACTGCTAACAACAGTAAGCGTTAAAAAATTACAATCATTTTCTATTGTTTTATGTTTATTTGTACGTAAAATACACTCCGTTATTGGACACATCAGTCGGTTTTTTATTTATTTGTTTACATTTTCTTTATATATACATTTTCGTATCTCGGCCTTTGGCCATTCCTTGTGTTTTCTTGTCTCATTTTCTCATTCCTCAATGCCTATTCTCTTATAATTGTTGTCTTTTTCTAGCTCTGTCCTTATCATCACTTACCGTTTTCTTCTTCTTTGTATTCCTGTTTGCCTTACAACGCCGCTCCCTTTTAGCCGTCTTGAACTTGTACATCGGTCGGTTCTTGTACTTATAACGTTTTCGGTTTGCAGCTATCCTGGATTCGTTCCGGTTGCAGGCGGAGTAGCGTCGCGGGTCGGAGCCACGTGTGAAGGGAAGGGACACGTGTCATAACGACGCGACGCCGGAAGATGGGACTATGGCACGCAACGGCACGGCACATCACGCGACAGGCAGACGGAAGGACAAAAGGCAAGTTACGAAGAAAACGCTGTCTAGGACACCCCCTGTTCCACAACTCAAGATTAAACGATGAAAATGTTTTAGGGTTATTGTGTAGGAAATCTAGAAATGCTACATAACTCGTGTTATCACGTAATGAACATTAGCTATATAGGGAAGAAAAATAATTTTGAAATCTCTTTACTAGTGCTGGACATTTTTCTCTCATGGCAAGCGAAAAATTCTTGAGAAAAAAGCGTGTAAAAAATTATTAACGTACGAACCAAAACATACAGATTTATTTTAAACATTGTAGTTAAGCTATTGAATTGAGCTTTTTATGCGAAATATTTAGCGGTTCTTTATCCGAGATGTCTCATTCAACACCTGAAATTTACACGTAAATTTGTCTTAAACATTATCTGACTCTAACAAGGTGTCATGGAACGGAAGAGTGGTAAAAAAAATGTGTCAAGCGAATGTTTTCTGCAACGCGCTTATGGATGGTTAGCTATCAATTCTCAACATTCAGCTTAGGGGTGCACTCAAATACCGGTATATTTGCGACACATTTTTGGTTCCGTAGTTCTTTCTTCTTTAAAACAGGAGGATGTCATTATGCTGTAGTTCGGGGCAGACATCTTTCAAATTCTTGTCAAGGATTAAGCATAATCTTGTTCAATTACGTCAAATATATCTGATTTCTAAAAGTTCTGTAATATCTACTGTTTCACTCGTCGAACTAAACCATTGCCCAAAATGACGTACCATTAAAAATAACATTATCGGCTTTAAAGTTAGTGATATCTTACATTTTAACTATTTCTTCTACAATTTTCTTCGAGATAATAAATAATTTCGCATTACTGTCAGTACTTAAAGGGTGTCTCAGGTAGCACTGCTTTCCGCGTGAAAGCATTGGAAAGAGAAAATGTATTTAAACAAACACTAACCGTATATTCTTGATGTTTCTGTGTATACTGCAACCGCAGATCAGCGACTGCGAAAGTGATTTTTCAATCTAAATGAGGTAAGAGGATTTTATCAAGCATTGTACAGATTTTATCAAGTCTGAAGTGAATTGTAACAAAATGTTTACTAGCAGTTTGGTACATTAAAAATTTTCTAGTATTTTCCCTCCCTTAGAAACGAATTCAAATTCTCCGATCACATACGTCAGATTCTTATTCAATGTAAAAAAAACCGCCTTTCTTCTACATACTGTACACTCACAACTCACAATGAATGAAGACAACAGATTCACAGCTCCCAGTCCAACAACGAACCGACGGTCTTGAACAAAAAGCTAAACTGCCGCTAGGCTCATACAGAAAGGAATATGCAGAGAAAAAATTCTTAGAATCACCAGTTGTTCTAAACGCTTTCAATAACATTAGAAATATTCATTACATACAAATATTACTGAGAATCACATGTAACAAAATGACAAAATAATTAGAAAATAACCAAAAAGGGACTTACAATTTGAAAATTACTCAGGATATAATTTAATACGAATTTCAATTCCAATAAATGTTAATGGAATTCATGTTTACCGTATTATCTCTCGAAACGGTCAAATTTGATACGCAATTAAATGGTATTTCCATTAGATGTCGAAAAACTAAAGCACTAACTTCAAAACTGCAGGCAGTTAAAAAGACTTTTACGGCTCGGAAACAAACAATTGATCACAGGGAAGTTTAACTGCATAGTAAACAACAAACAGCGTGCTAGACATGCACTTAAAATCCTGATTCAGTTATACCCGGCACTTTTTCGAGAGAAACAACGCTGGTGTTATTAGACCAAGAAAAATTACTATCTAACCAAAATTTAATTTTTGAATATTCACCTCGTGAAGGAATTTTGAAATGACTGTCACAAAAAATATTGGCAACGAAGCTCGATTGAAGATCCCATTCGGAGCTATTTCAATAACGTAATGTCATTACCGTTCACATCATTCGCCAGTAATTTTTTAATGAGAACTCAATGAGATAATCCAAGGTTTTATCTGTTTGTCAAAACATACGAAACATTAACCTAATTTTTCGTCAAGAGGCCGTGACTTTTTCATTCACTCACTGGAAATGAAAATTCCTGGAAATGATTGAAGCACTGTCGATATCCACTCACTTTGAAGTATTGTACGACGCTAAAAAGTGGCAATGACGCAAAATATAGGAACTAGTGTAAAATAAACATAAACGTTCTTGACGATTGAATTGCCAAGACTGTACTTGAGATTAATTAGAATAGAACAAAATGTAGGATCAAACACAGAATAACAACCATAAATCTAAGTGAAGGCAATCCATGATGATTCCACTTGACATATTTATATAAAGAATCTAATTAAAGTTTCCAGCAACCTGCATAGAAAGGTGTTACGGAGAGAGTTTTTAGTGCTTCTGAAATGACTACAAGCCCATGGTATATTTTGTGACTACTTCGGTGTTGGGAACCACCCTTGGTAACATGCCAGCAAAGGTTTTTTCCTTCTCCATTATATAATCTATTTTTTAAAGCAAACCATAAATCCATGAATTAAAAATTTAGCCATAATCTCTCGAAACAAAGAAAACAATAGGACCCCATTAAACCAATTCGGCTAAACATTAATTTGTCCGAATCCACAAAACGAGCCACATATCTCACTTTTATCCAGGATTAAGCTTCCCTTAACCTGAAGCACGTTGGGATTACAAATTCAACATTCTTACCTATAAACATGAAACGTATAAAACGTCTGATAACACCATATGTTGGTAAGCAGAAGATATTAAAGATAAATTGAGCCAAAGAAAAAAGTTAATGAAACTATACTTCTGAAACGTACTACAACGATCGAACTCCGAAATGACATCATGTTCGATCACTTCTTTATGCCAGTTTACCTCTATTGTATATCACCAAAATGTTGACGAGCCCTAAAGCCCCAACAATATATATATATATATCACGAAAATCCGTAGAGCCATCGAGAAAAATCCAGGAACACAAATACATTCGGACGTAATCGTAGTTTGATTCTTTCTCTGAAATCGAGAATGGTAAACCGGTGTCTGAAGTAAATTGCAAACACGCGTCTTTATTAAAATCGGATTATAACGAAATCACAAACCTCAGCGAATTCACTGTAACGCAAAGGTCCAGAACTAGAGCTCGGGAGTAGAGGGCGCGCCCTCCATAGATTAAGGTCGCGTGAGGGCTGAAATTGCTCCCGTGTTCTGCCTCGACGCACCACCCTGCAGTCGCAGCGGTCCAGTATTTATTAAGGCTAATTTCACAGCAATATTTCGCACCCGCCCTTCGAGGCAGAGGAAAGGATTTTGGTTCGCTAATGGATGGAGACGACGGGAAGCATACGCAATATGCTGAGAAAGTGCTCAAGAATAACACTACCAGATAAATAGTGAAAATGAACCAAAATTAATCTACTGAGTAAAACATCCTGGTGTTTATTATGTTTTATTGTTTCATCACTATTTAGATAATCTCATCATAATACACTCGCAGCAATTTTTCAACATTCGCGAAAGAATATTTCAATGTATCATCCAGTAATGTACATGCTACCAACTATATAAATCCGCTTTTACATTGCAATATACATTGCATTAGTTGCACTAAATTGTTGCACTATAATTTGAAACACCAGAATAATCTCTCGGAAACATTTCGTGTTAGCAACAGATTTTTTTTAATGTTTAGAACGTACATTTTATAAACTTCTTTGTCCGCGTCTCAGTAGACAGAACTAGCAACGTTTCGGCCATCTTGTTCTGGCCTCCTTCGACTACGACTCTGACATTGCCGTGAAGAAGGTCACAGCTAGATGGCCGAAACGTTGGTAGTTGTCTGAGACGCGGTTTGTCCCGGACAAAGAAATTTATACTAACTCCGGTCGCGGAAGCCTACTTTTATAATATACAATAAGAGTACAAAATTGACAATTACGTATAGATAATGAAAACATATGTATGTGCGTGGTACATAATTTGGGGACACGTGTCTCTTTAA
The DNA here is from genome assembly GCA_002313205.1 of Laupala kohalensis. Lineage (NCBI taxonomy): Eukaryota > Metazoa > Arthropoda > Insecta > Orthoptera > Trigonidiidae > Laupala > Laupala kohalensis. The sequence goes on along the minus strand of NNCF01128644.1, from coordinate 390,268 downwards.
TGCATGAAGAAGAGGGAAAGTGAAAGAAGGGCAATGTCTATTGGTAAAGAAATATGAGAGCTAAAATGAAATGTACGGTTACGACGAAGTCAAAAGTGTCAGATATTCATTTTCTACGTACAGCGTTTCACACGATAAAACAGGGAAGTAGAAGAAAATTAAAAGGAGCACTTCGCAGAATGCTTAAAACATGATCGTACAAGAAAAGGTAATTAAGCGAAAGAAAATCGATGAAGTGACGCAAGTGATATACGTCGGGCAATATGGGCAACCTTGGACCTTTTGGCTCCGACATCCGACTAATGACCTTATAAAATTAGATCAAATATTTTAAAGAATGGATAAGGGCAACGGTTTTATTACAGATGACGCTTTTTAGCAAGTCATCGTTTATAATGGAAACAAGAATTTATCACGAATAAATCATTACGAAGTTCATGACAAAAGTTATCTTGGTGAGTGGAATATGCACTCGCAGATGGATGTTTCAATCAGAGCTTTTTGGGGAGGTCAGAGAAGGAAGAGAAAGAAAACGTAATATAACAAACGACAAGAGGAATATTATTTTAAAAATTACGAAAAATTAAAAATACACTTATTAGAGTCCAATTTAATCATTAGAAATAAAAGTCTGAATAAACTGAATGTAGAGCGTGGAAACGGGAAAAAAAACAAGAAAACGTTTTAGTGGAGTGCACTATTTTAAAAAATANATAAACTGAATGTAGAGCGTGGAAACGGAAAAAAAACAAGAAAACGTTTTAGTGGAGTGCACTATTTTAAAAAATAATTTGACTAATAGTCTAATAAATTGTAAACTAACAAAAGGTAGTAAAATAGAACTAAAACAGTGGTTGCTAAAGAATAATAAAATAAAGGATTTAATTTAATTTAACAGTACTATTGTTTGAGGTTATTCAATATTGGAGAAAAAACTATATCGCGAGGATACTTGATGTATTGGGTTTTTTATATTTTTATTTTTCATTAATTGGAATAAATATATATATAGCAATACAGTGTCCATTGTAAGCTACGCCTTCTCACAGACCTATCCCTCTGCAGGAAATTGTAATACAATTTTGTAATCCTAGTATCAGTAAACTGAAACTCAGGAATTCTACAAAATAGACCAACTATACAGAAGTATGAGTAATAAACAAAAAGTAATTGAAAAAATATATTTTCAATGCATTCTTCATCTAATGGTAATCTAACATTATTCTTCCCATGAAATCTGACACATATTTTTCCACGAATATCCAAGGAAAAGGAAGGCCATTAATGATGAATCAACCCCAGTCATACCCTTGCTCAATACTAAGAAGAAGAAAATATGATAAACGAAAAAATGTATGTTCTGAAAAAGTATGAGAAGAAACATATCAAATAATTTATCAGCTGCAAATTCTAGTGGTTTCTGTATCCTTAACATAAGAAAAGTTTTTCAAAAGAGCTTTAATTGAGTTGTAGCATTGATGCACTAAAGGAACAAACGATTTAAGAGAAAACTCAACCGAACTTGATTTTACACAAACGATATATTTAATAGCAATTTACCTGTGATTTTGATTGTCTAGAATATAATCTACACATCTTAAATAATTTAAAAATTTAGAATTAAAAAACAAGAAAACAGTAATAACAGCGTATGACCACGTGGAGGGCAATCAACTAATTTGTTCATCCTAAGGAAACATAGCAGAAATGCAAAGTAAATCTGCAGAAGAAAGACTGCTTTAAAATACGAACTTATCTTTTACAAGAATTACATCTTCAATAAGAAGATCAATTCCCATTACACCATACACACAGTAATTTCAAATTGTTCTGACATAAAGGGCCAGAAGATGCTGACTACGTCAGCGAAAAAGCTTTCTCCTTCATTATTTTAAATAAAAAGATTGGTGAAACTAAACCAATTTTTCAAGTTATTGACCTTCCTACACCAATCAGTAGACTGCCAACTATCCATTATTAAAGGAATAAGATATTTCATTCCTTGACTCAGTCGAATATTACAAAATGAAAGTAGAAAACGACATAAGCTCCGTTTCTGCCGATCGCTAATGCAGTAACCACCCACAGTCCTCTTCGCATACGCAGGTCGCGAGTGTGAATTTCGTCGCCGCTGCTCCTCTATTGTTTCCGAGTCGAGTGTGCGAGGCGTTGGCAACGCAAAGCGCGCGTCTTTTGTCTCCAGGCGAAGCGCGTTCATTGTTGCGAGAAGAGCGCGTACGCAGCCATCGACCTGCGGGCTTCCAAGCGGGAAGAGCGAAGTGATTCAAAGGCGCGCGGGTTCCTTTGTAACGTGATCATCGCAAATGATCAACATCGGATGAATGATGCATTAATCGACACGACGACGAAGTATGATCAGGAAGATGGGGCCCCAAGCTTATCTCCATAAACTACATCGACTTCATTATATCTCCAATGAATTCCTTCCATTGCAAAATTTTAAAAAATTAAGCAGAACATAAATCACGAATGGTTTTCGTATGAACCACTTATTTGTAAATAAAAATGACAATGTATCAGGTTCCTTTCAAAATATTGGCAATGGACGCTTTCGGACACATAAGATTTGAATCCGAAATAATAGTACAGATAGGAACTAAACACTAATTATGTCACTGTAACATTGGTACAGGTGTCAGCGTGACTCAGGGAAAGAAGTGGGTAGAGCGCTGAGTTGCTGGCTGGATGGCCAGAGTTCGATCGCCAGTGAAGTGGGGATTTTTCATCACACCTCAACAGCCAGACTGACTACCAGGCCCACTTACCAGGCCTGCTGTAAAACGAGTACCAGGATCTATCCTGGGGTCAAACCGGTCGGAGCTACATGCTGACCACATCTCCTCCTCCTAGTGCCGAGGTCAAGTAATTGCGGAGCTCTACCCTCCGCGAACCCCTTGGGCACCTTCGGGACCTGTTCAAGGATAGTTTGACTTTTGATAATTGGTACAACCCCAATCTGCCTTATCTGCATCGGAATTGATAGGATGGTTCTTTGCTTGCTTCCTGAGAATAACTTTCATTACTGCTTTCACGGTGTCATAGGAACTTTGTAACAGCTTTCTTTGCTAATTTATTTATTTGTCTTTCATAACAACAAGACTATATTTATAAAAAACACATTCAGTAAACGCATCGCTTTTCCATAATATTTCAAGTCTTAACGTGATTTCTAATCAAAAGTAAAATTTTGTAATGAAACATTTCATATCAATTTTATTTCATTAATACTTTAAGTTACCGATATTCACCTGAATTTAGATCTACTCTTATGCCATTAATCTTTTGAGGTGGGATACAGAGCATCTAATACACAGGCGCTGCTGTATTTATCTTGTCTACATTTATGTACCTGGGTAAGCTACGGTCTTAATGAATATACCAATAATTAGCACAATATATACATCCCATATTACATAGGAATATTTAAAAAATATTTGTAGCCAAACTTATCCGCTGTAGTACAATCTTCACGCATGAAAATGAAATTAGTCAACCCAATAGTGGACGCGTCTTATCTTATGACATGAGACGGCGCGCTGTTAGTGGAAAGACATTAAAACTAAATTGTCATTTTGGATATCATGTTTTGTCAATGGGAATATCTTCAAAACAATGTCATCCTTTATAAGCATTGATATATTTTTTAAACCAACTACCACAATTTGAATGATTGTGACAAAAGAAATTCTGTCGAAAAAGAGCAATAAAATATCAAACAAAAATATTCAGGGTATAAAAAAGGTCATAATCATTAAAAAGATATATCTGGATCAGAAACATTCGTCTTTCATTTTTTATGCTTATAGAATTTACACATTTTACAGACTAAACCTATACATAAATGGTCTACAAACATCTTCTTATGAAGTAACACAATGTAATGTTTTATTACCTAACTGCAGGGAGTTGACACAATATTTTTGAAATATTCAATAATAGATGCTACTATTGTCCGTGAGATCGCGCTCACCCACTGGCGGGTTAATAATAATTAATTAATTAATTAATTAATTATAGCTTATACAATGGGTGTTCTGATATGAGTATTTATAGAAGATTTATAGAAAATATGTCAAGAAAAAGTTCCGTAAAAATTCATCGCAAAATTTGAATGTCGAGTATAGAAAAGAAAAGCTTTGTCAAAATGTTTTTTGGGCTCAGCATTCCGGATACAATACATCTTCATGAGTTTTCATAATAAAAAATCCACCGATTAATTAAATACACAAATCATAACTTTCTTTTCTATTAATAGACAATATATCATGATTAGTTTACCGTTTTAAGAGACTAATAAAAATAGCAATTTGCAAATAACAAAATTCAGTGTCAAAAGAAAAATAGTTGCAAACTACGCAAAACTCACCGGAAACAAGCAAAGGACTATCTCATTGATTCGGATCAAAGGCAGTGACGGATTTAATATTTTTAAAAGAAGTTATTAATAAAAATGTACTGTTATCATTTATTATTCCGAAATGAACCGTAGACATTATGAGCAATAAAACTTCTAGATTAATAATAAGAAAAGTATTAATGACAGTCCGACCCACGTGAAAATCCTCGTCTAGCCGAGAAAAATCTGCGTCATGATGGCGTTAATTAAGAATCTAACATGACTTCTCAGTTCCAAAGTTGGCGCAAGAATTCAATGCGATAAATATAAATATAAATTTATTGTCAAAAAAAACAGTACAAACTGCGTATGACCACGTGGAGGGAAAAAAACTAATTTACTCTCCGGAAACAAGCAAGGGACCATCCCATCAATTCCGATCAAGGGCCCTAAGGCAGAGGCGGATTCAAAAATTTCAGCAAAAGTTCCTAGATAAGATAAAAAGTTAGCTGCGAGTTATAATACATATATAATGTCAATATGTTTGTAATTTAACGCAAATATGTTTGTAAATTTACATGTACAAGTTATTATCGAACTATAGATTATTCTGAGTATAGTGTTTAAAAATCATAAGAGTTGAAAAAACACTAAATTCACGATTTATTGTTACAATAAACACGCCCCTAGACAAAGCCTAGAGAACCTGTATAAGAAATCCGCCTCTACCCGAAGGAAAAACGGAGAAAAACCCGGGCCAGGATGGGGCTACAGAATTAATGTACACAACCGTGCCAAAGTTGAGTACACATAAAACTAAATTAATATGAGCCATACGGCAACACAATCATGCAAGAAAATAGTTTTTGAAATTGTTATAAGTTGTTTAAAAAGTACTACAGCAATGGCGTGATAAAGTACAAGACGAATTTAACTTTTATTAAAATCAATAAATTCTTTTACATTGTAGAAGCACATAGATAATACATTGTCCCTAAAAATATAAATAGAATAAAAGCCAATGTTTGTACATCGTTAAATTGGAGTGTAATTGAGGGAAAGCATTTGTCGTATGTCACCGATGTGTTTCAATGACTTGTTTAGCGACGAAAGCATCTCGCGTATGCGTAGCATGTGATGGACCGCGCTCCGGAACGCTAACAGCTTCCAGCCATGTCAACCTGATGCGACCGGTTTTTCTCAAGCGCCAAGTGCGATTTCCTCCCGACGGTAAGTGGCTCACTGGTTGTCCATTGCAATCATTTGTATTGTTCCGTGCCTCCTGGTTTGTTATTTACACGTCCATGTTCAGACGGCGATACGGAATCAAATCAATTCAAGGCAATACTGTTCACGTTATTTTCTTATTATGGGAATTTCTTGAAGAATACGAGTATACCTTTCTTGGTAGAGAAACACAGTTCTTCATAAATTTGTAGTGGATTTAATGTATTTGAATAACATGAACCAGACCTAGACTTCCAGTAGAAACAAAAATACTCTACAGGAAATATTGAACAAGAAAAGCCAGGACAAGAACAAGAACTACCAGGAGCATCGCTTGCCGAAAGCAGATTTTTACGCCTTACAAAAAGTCAGCCAAAACAAGTAAATTCTTCAATATTGGGATACACACCAGTCCCATCCGGGCACATCACAAAAATTCAACCTATACATAAATGGTAGCAATGACAATAATTACAATGTGATAAGATCTCTACAAACATCTTCTTATGAAGTAACACAATGTAATGTTATATTACCTAAGGGCAGACAAAAATTCCGTGATGAACGCCCTGGTGTACGTCCCACAAAAACTACAAGTTTAAAAAATTGAAAAGGTTATTATGGTCATGGGCTGTAACAGCGTTTATATTTGTTTCGGCTATGGAACCCTAAAAATGATCGACCCTCTTTTGGCGGAACCCAAGTGCTATAAATAAAGTTAATTAGCAAATGTGGGTATATTTAAAAAAAAAAAACCTTCTTTTTAAACTAAGGTAGGCTTAAGACTAGGTCTCATGTATAAATTAAAAAGAAAGACTAACTACTTTGGAAATATTTAATGTGATGAACAAATTTTAAAAAAATATTTTTATTTTCAAAATTAAATTTGATGTCGGACTCTCGTGACCTCACATGGAACTCCTACGATACATTTCCACGGGACACTAGTCGCGAGAATGTAAAATATTTGATTTTTCTCTTGCATTATGATAATATTATAACACGTATCGAACTGTCTTTATTGTTAGGATTGAGCTGAAACGTTAAATTCGCCTCTGCCTAGGGCCCTTGATCGGAATTGATGGGATGGTCCCTCGCTTGCTTCCGGAAAGTAAATTAGTTTATCATCCTCCACCTGGTCTTACGCAGTTAAGTCATACCTTTTAAGAGCTGCTGGGCAATACACTCTCTATTTTATCCTTTTTCCGGTAAAAGAAAAGTTCAAATCACAAATATCTAATTTCGATGACGATGCAATGTTATGACATAATGAACGAAAGACCGTACAAGGGTGAAATAAATAAATTAATAAAATAGAAATAAGTCAAACAGTTTTTTAAAAAATTTCCAACTACACAAGATATGAAATGTAAGAAAAAAATTGTTTCTTTTTTAAATTATGATCATGTGTGAAGAAATAGAATCCACAACTATGTTTACGAGTAATACTTTGATGATTACTAAGAGTTAGACGCCACTGTGTTAGACGAGGATATCAATTGGAAACTGCGAGGATTTACCCACAAGAGGAATTGCACCACATAGAAGGAGAGCGGTGCCGGCTTCCCACGACACAAGGGGCGCGTATCAACTACAGGGAGATGGCAGACCGCAAGACCACATCCCTCGCACTTAGGGGTCCACCCCCACTGACTTTGGTCATGGGATCCTACGATCAACGTGAACTGTGTGGTTTTCACTTAGGAGGGAAAATCGCTACATCTTATTAGTAAAAGGTAACGTATTCTAATTATCCGATTTTCTCTCGCCCTACGTAAACAATTGCAAAAAATGGGGTTTCGTAAAAGAAAAAAATTGTGGACTGGAACCGAAAAAGTATTTTACAATTGCTTGTAAGAAGATAGAGTTTGTTTCATAATTTATATCCACATTCAAACATAGGTTGAATTTCAAAATAACAGATCACAATTTCCAAACTATTTTCCTTCCTGTACTGTCTCATTATTCACATAAGTTTAGTTTTTTATGTGCTCAACCTTGGCGCGGTTGGGTACATTAATTATGTAGCCCCATCGTGGCCCGGGTTTTTCTCCGGTTTTCCTTCGGGTAGAGGAGGATTTTTAATACTGATTTGCTAGGCTCTTGCCAAGGCACGGTATCTATTAAAACAATAACTCTCGAATTTAGTGTTATTTAATAGTTACGATATATAAACAATACTTTCCGAACAATCTATAGTTTTCATACACACTTCTGAATAACTTTTTGAGTTTTATTAAATACAAATTTGTTGGTATTTCAAACTGCGTATGACCACGTGGAGGACAATAAACTAACTCACTCTCCGGAAGCAACCAAGGGACCATCCCATCAATTCCGATCAAGAGCCCTGAGGGGAGAGGCAAATTTAACGTTTCAGCTCAATCCTAACAATAAAAATATTTCGGTACATATTATAATATTATCATAACACCAACAAATAAATAATTTTCCTTCTTTAAGTGTGCGTGAATTATTTGCTCCGGTTCGGTTAGTCCATTCATAATGAGATCTTTAAAGGAAATTTTTATTTAAACTCTGTTATATTATCAGGTGAGAATAATGAACTCGTTAAAAACCGTAATCATCTTCATTAAATTAAATAAATAATTCGAGATTTACGACCTTTTGTAGACGAACAGTAGATTTTTGTGATTAAAAGGTCACAACGTTTCGATTCAAATTATAACAAGCAACATAACAGGATAAACGAACATGACATTAAACATAAATTAAAACACAAAGTACGTAAACGAAAGAGCAGAAACTACACAAACATCTTATAATATTGCATTGTATATACTAGATAGGTATTCTGTGTCTGTGCGTAAATTCAAACTACCGTATGTAATTTTTATAAATATCATTTCTGATATGCAACGTTTGCAATAATTAACTTTTTTGTTCAATACTCATGTATCATCTTCATCGTTTCAAAATTATGTCAAATCCCTTCTACGTGTCGAAACACAGTTTGGTTTGATTTTGCCTCCTCCTGCGCATGCATTACTCTTCGACACCACAAGGAGAGCAAAGAGTAACCGCTCCACACTGAAGCGTTGGGAACGGAGGCGGTGGCAGCTGTTGGGAACGGAGGCCCGCGCAGAGAAAAAACGCGGGCGTCCACCACCTCGCGTCTCTCAAATGGTTAGACGCCGTTGAAGATGAAAAATACAGGACGAGGGTCAGAGAAAATTGCGGCACGAAATTTAGAGTCGGACTTTTGTCACCAGGAATCAATGAATTGAATATTTTGATAAAAAACGTTCACGACATTCCGTAAAATACAGTTATTAAGTCGGAAGCAGAACACGTGTGAGTCAAATAACATTTGTGCAAGTCCTTCAGTTTTTTTAGAAGGCGAGGAATGCAGACTTTTCCAAATATTAATTAGGGTTAACTTCAAAGTTATTAAATCGTAAACAACCATATTTTATACAGCTTCAAACAAACACAAAAATTTCGAAAATTCTGAAGGTGAGCCGGGTTTTGATAGCCGGGTCCCTTTTTTTTTACAAATTAAAAAATATCGTGCGCTAATTTCATCTGACGGAATACACAGACCATAAAATGAAGCCGAGTTAATAGAGATAAAATAGCACATAAACCTTCAATATAATGTAGAATGTTACGTGTCAGTCAGAATGAATGAGATTAGCCTCGACTGTAGCCACAGTCATCCTTCGTAGATTTTCTCGATCACTAATACCACAAAATACATGTCATCGTCTTAAATTATCGTTGTGTTACCAATATAGCGCATAACTCGATTAATATTAATTTAAGTGGTGTATTTCTTTACTACTCCGAAGAAATATCCGCTTCAACAAATAAATTCGTATTTTTAGTTTAAAAAGAGGCCGAGAAGACATAAATAATTGTTAGCAGTGAAATAGAAAATAGTCAAAGAAGTCGAACATTTCTTAACAAGAAATTCTAAATCAAGAAATGCATATTCTTCATCATCGCCAGGTATTGAGTGGAATGACGAGATAAAAATTAAAAATAAAACACACACAAGATGACATATCAAAGAGATAAAACATATTTATCACGGAAGTTCACTCTTGATTTCAAGATTGAAGGACACATCTACTTCAATACTAGATAAAACATTTCCCGATAAGATATTTCATTAGTGATGTAATGCAAGGACTTGTAACGTTAACATTCCAACGTGACATCACTTCACGGAAAATATTATCAGTAGATCCAAAGAATTCGCAGCGCATAATTCCATGGATAAAGAGGGCGTTACAGTACAAAATGAGTAAGAAATAGGATAGAGCAGAATAGATATAACCTTCAGGTGAATTACAAAAAACTTACTTGCGATTTAACTAGGGAAGTAAATTTGCTGTGCAAAGCCAAATAAATTGATACATGACAATCTGATTATCATACAATTGCTCTAATTCACCACGCTGTAATTGTAACTCAAAAACGAGAAACTCAAAGACAATTAGTACACGTTTATATGCTCATTTCACAATGTAAGGTATATTAGGTGTAACCAGTAATGGATGTATGAGCGGTGAATAATATTTTTCTTTCATGGATTCACGTAACACAACATAATCGTGACACATATGAGACAAGCTCCAGTAAAGACATTCGGTCTCTTGGCAAAACCTTCTGCACAGTCAACCCACCGTGAGTTAAACCCGATCTTCGCGCAAGTGGTTCAACTCAAAGTTTTCTTCAACGCTTCACACATTTGTTCCATATTCAGAAAAAAATATATTTTAAAGTCATAATATTTGTTTACTTTCTCCTCAATCATGTGTGCACATTAGTATATCTCTGTCAATATTTATCTAACAACTTTCGGTCAGGTGAAAATGGCGACGAGCCGGGAATCAAACCCGGAACTTCTGCTTTGATCGCAAGGGTGTTAACCACTAC
>NNCF01128644.1:324715-372552 GCA_002313205.1 Laupala kohalensis | reverse complement strand
TTCGGCGAGTCCCACACGCGGGGAGAGTCATGTTGGCTCTCCCTAGTGCGTAACTGCATTTTCCCTACCTGTACAAGTTTTAAGGGCTCTAATGACCTCGCTGTTGACGAGCCCTAAAGCCCCACCAAAAAAAAAAAACCTCCTACGTAATCCAATCTTCGTGTCCTACTTTATCGGCATCATCAGACCTATGTTTCTTTCTAATAGACCACACGGTACGAACGTATTTTAAAAAATAGTCGGTGTGGAGTGCACTTTACAAAGGATTGAAACTTCTATATCGTAGTAAACCACAATTTAAATTCGAAAATATGAAATAAGAACAATAAGAGATAAAAGAATGAAATAACGAGAATTACGACGTTGCGGATGTCGGTGAAGTAAGAGAGAGAATCGTAAGCGGTATAAGAAAATGTAAATCGGTGCGAGAGAGAATTGCTGCACAGGTTCTCATGAACAGTAGAAGCCTTCCTCGTATGCGAGGAATATCGGGATAATAACCGATGAATCAATAAAATGTCGCTTTCATCTCGAGAATTCAATGGGGAAAATACAATGTTATAGGATTCCTTTATTATATCTTCAATCTTCTTTGTTCCTGCTTTTTTATACTCCTACAGTTGTTGTTTTTTTTCTCGGTTTATAGCAGTTCCTTCAGAAAATCTTCTACCTTTGTCTTTGTCTCACTCAAAATCTTTTAATAGTATTTTTCTATTACCATCTCAATTCTCGTCCATTATGATGTACAAATGAAGCGTGGTAACGGGAAAAGGTTTAAGTGTCAAAAAATCAAACCAATACTGTTCCAGTTATTCAAAACTTTTAGTGTCTTTAAATTTTGCTGGACGCTTTATATTCGGTTATATGGACACATTATATTCCGTTATATCGAGGGTGAGGCACGTTCTAGAAGAAGGGGTACGTTAGAGTAGATGTGGAGATAGTGATAGTGAAGTGAAGAGAGAACAGAGAAAGGCGTAAGTTAGCAAGAGAGGGAGGGAGGGAAAGGCGATGTGGAGTGAAGTGAGGTGCACGAAAGGGGTAAATCGAGTGATCGGTAATAAGTAATAATTAAAAATGTATTAATTTTTAGTAGTTTCGTGTTTTTGTATTTAATATTTCAATTAATATTTCAATATTAGTTTAATGTGTAGTTTAATCCTTTATTCGTCAATTTTTAATTTCAGTTCTATGTAATATGTATTTTTGTAAATTTTACTGTATTTCTTTATACTCTACCCGCGGGCAGGGTCTTCCCATTTGCAGTTAAATATATATTATAATATTATTATTGCATATGAAGTTGTAGGTGATCATAACTTTTGAATTTACGTTTAGAAATTTTGGGGAAGTCTTTTACACTTCCACGCTTCAAACATGTTCTCTATTTTCGTCATTCGTATTCCTTTAACCAAGCGCTTTCCTTCACCTCCTCTTTATCTGAAACCTCTTCTGCAACATCCTTTCGCGGAACGGACGTCGCCGATTCGATTACCCGTGAGCCGCCATTACAGCGGCCAGACGCGACACAGGCGAGGCATAAATTTAATAAAGTACTTCCGTCTCCCTTCCGAGCGCAACCGCCGCCGCCCGCGGAGGTAAATAAATGAAAATCTTGATAAATGCAAGTGCGCGGTGAGAGTCGCGGAGTTCGAAAAAAGAGGCACAAAGAACAGCCCTCGGAAGAAGGGAGGGACGTGCGACGAAGGACCCGAAGAAGGAGAAGTCTGCAAGAGGGCGTCTGTCGAGGAACACACGTGGCCAACACGTGAACGAGACGCTGAGGCGTTTACTTTTGGCCACATTAAAGTACCACGAGCACTACAGTTATTATGCACTAAATTTTTTTAAAAAATTAGAGAATAAACTATTATCAACTCCACTAATAAAACTTAGGACCTTGAGAAGGTAATATTTGAACAAATTCGCCTTGAAGTTGTACGGATGCTTATGGGATGGTTCCAAATAATTTCCAATCTGATTTCTAATAGAATCGATATGAAAATCATAAATTCAATAAAGGAAAGAACAGAACGAAATTTGCCTTTCCATTCCGCAAAAATAAGAAATATTTTTTTAAATTGTTATAAAGAAGTTATTTAAGGAAAACTGTCGCAAAACGAGAGAACTAAAGTCAACCTATAATAATAATAAAAAATTTATTGTCAAAAAATCAGTACAAACTGCGTATGACCACGTGGAGGACAACAAACTAATTTACTCTCCGGAAGCAAGCAAGGGACCATCCCATCAATTCCGATCAAGGGCACTAGGCAGAGTCGGATTGAAAAATTTCAGCAAAAATTCTTAGATAAGATAAAAAGTTAGCTGCGAGTTATAATACTAATAGAATGTCAATATGTTTGTAATTTAACGCAAAAAATTTACAGGTACAAATTATTATCGAACTATAAATTATTCTGAGTATAGTGTTTAAAAATCATAAGAATTGAAATAACACTAAAATCACGATGTATTGTTTCAATAAACAAACCCCTATAGGAAATCTGCCTCTACCCGAAGGAAAAACGGAGAAAACCTACAGACCATTTTACAAACAAATTGTCACAATTTAAACAAATTATTAATGATTCGCTGTATTTAGCACGACATCAATCACGAATTATTGTTATAATGACAATTTTAATATAAACATAATTGATAACATTACTGAAAATTTTATAACGTTTATGCGCTTGACTAGCGCCTGGCCCGTTTTAGTACCGGGAAGATCATGATACTTGCTCTGATGGCAACGATGAAGAGCTAAAACCGAATAGACGCGTGGTTTTTTAACTATATTCCTATTTCAGTAATTAGGGGTCTGCATTACCAATATTCTCCATATCCTGGTACTTTTTCCGTTTCTGACGTTTACTCGAATTGTTTATTTAGGTTTCAGCAAACCCTGACGGCAATGCAAACAATTGGAATCCGTAACTAATATACGTATTTCCTAACATACACATAAGGAAATACACGGATACTTACAATTATTGCACGCTTAATAGTATACGATTAATAGTGATCACAATTATGTAATTAAATATAGCATGCAAAATAATGAATTAAATTTATTACTACAACAAAAACCTGTACAAACTTCTATTTTGTAGATAAGGCAGCTAAACCATGTCAACTACTTTAGGAAGTAGAATTCACATTTAGATTNTTTTTTTTTTTTTTTTTTTTGTATTCTTGCCACAACACTAACAAGTAGAAAAAACAAATTAAATATTTTGTTCTACAGAGAATTCTATAACAAATTACCACTCTTTAAATTCCAGACAGGTGGCATTAAGGACAGTAAAGTTTCATTACCTAACACCACAATACACGAGCATCATTCTCTAATAATGGCAAACAAAGCGAGGATTGACAAAGAACCGCGAAGCGACATAGTTCATTTCGTCGTCCTTTGTTCCTAGTTTTGACAAAAGTGGCGTTCGCACATTAATCATATTATCCGTGAATACAGAGTTACATCAGTAATGGGATTGGAGAAACTCATAAAATATTCGTGGACACGCGCGCAACGAAGGCTGACTGTTCGCTCAACCTGTTCTCTTCACTTGAGCCACGCCCTCATCCTCCGCCTTAACTTCCTACACAAGAACCAGCGACTGAGAAAACGTTGCCCCACCGGTGGCGCAGGTGATAGTGTTGTCGCTTCTCACCAAGTTCTCCCGGGTTCGATTCTCGATGGGGCCACAAAATTTGTAGCTTTTCACATTAATGTCCCAGTTCACATAGTCTAGCATCAATAACTCTAACTATTACTAACCACTTCTACCACGAGGGCCAAGTTGTTGGTATACTCAGCTAACCGGCTCACCTACTAACAATGACCTACTACCCAATTCCTATCGCATGTTACGTTTATTTTACCCCAGAAATTATCCTAAAGATACATTTGAGGTACTTTTGTCACCTCGTGAATATGAAGTTCATTTTCTACTCCTTATCTTTCATTGCTGAATCGATGTTTAAGAATCTTACTCATAATAATTGTTCTTTACAGCATATGAATGCAGTACTCCATTGACTTTAATGTATTTTAAGGTAGGACTAGCGCTGATCACTGAGAAGTATTTATTTATTTTAAGCCTTTTGACGAGGTTCAGGCCTTGAGGTCTGCTCTTCCACATAACCGTTGGACTTGGGTTACATTTGTCTGGAGTAGATAAGGGAAACCCCAGCTGAAAACCTCACATTCTCCGGCCGAGCGGGGTTTGAACCCACGCTCTACCGCTCAGCGAGATCGCGTAAGCGAAGACGCTACCACTACACCACCGCTGTCGGTATAAGCCTTCGTTATTTTTATTCTAATTGCTTGATAACCCAAAGTTATTAATTATAATGAAGAAAAAGCATAATATAAGTTTTATCGGCCAGATAATAATAAAGTATAAACAATATTTAGGAGCCCGCTTGATTCATTTGAAATTCAGAAGAGTATGGAGACGTGTAGTGACCGAACCCAATGGTTTCGTACATTGCGAAATCATCAGAGAAATTCAAATGTCTTTTTGGTGACATAAGCTTGAACGGAAAATTTCCTACAGAGCAAACTAAACTTCTAACACAACCATAATTCAAAAATGAGTTTATTTATTAAAAAAATTTTCCTATAACATTTTACCATCAATTAATGATTGCAATTATGTCAAAGTCAAACTGTCCTACAACTGGCCCCGAAGGGCCCAAGGGATTAACGGAGGGTAGAGCTCAGCAATTACTTGACGTCGGCACTAGGTGAAGAAGATGTGGCCAGATGAGAAGATGCATCTCGCTCCGGACGGTTTGATCCCAGGATACACCCGGTATTCATTTTACAGCAGACTGAGCCCGGGTGTCGATCTGGATGTCGAGGTGTGATGAAGGATCCCCACCCTCTGGACTCTTAGCGCTCCACCCACTGAGACACGCTGGCTACAATTACATTATTCCATTTAAATGGCCGGTGAGGTTTGTTTCTTGAAATAAATTATTTGTTGAAATAAATAAATACAAGTAATTCTGTTTATTAATGACAATTTAAGATTAAACTCTATTTACGATAGTACCTGGAACGTCGGCGCCAAGACATTCTATCAATTTGTGAAATATTAATATTTCTTCGCATTTCACAAGTCGAACATTGCTAAGAAGATTACGCTAAGACGGAAGTGCGACGAACTTGGGACCCACCCTAATCCTCTTCAGTTATTGAGGTATTGTTTGAACGTACACCTTTCACTTCCTAAGGAATGTACGACTGTTTTCGGAGAATGCGGTCTGCGACGTTGACCCATGCGAGGTCCTCTGGAATTTAGGTGCGCCTCAAAAAAGAAGAATTTTAAGACGTGGTGAATAAAGTACGTCACCGGATGTAAAACAATGAGATATTCTGAAAAGGGTGTTTGGGGGCGCCTACTTGACGCCTATGGCGGTTCGTGTGCACGGCGCAGTCCCTGCGTTCCTAGAAGCCGAAGGGGTGAACAAGAAGAGTACTTGTAAGGTGTGGTGGCGAAGGCATGGTTATTTCCTGATCACGTGACTTCCTCTGCAGTATATATTGGGAGGAGTGAAGATCTTCGAGGACTTATTACGTGGGAGAAGAGTCCGCCGGTTGAGATGTGACCGGGCTAGACTAGGTCGCGGAGACCAGATGTTCGTTAGTCTGCTGCGGTAGTCTTGATAAAATCATTACAAGTTGCGAGTGTCGTAACTTGTATCAGTTAGTTGTTGGGGGAAACAACTTGTAATTTTGAAAGTTCATATAACCTAGAGGGTTTTTACTAATTAGTTCTCTTCAACTAAAATTTATCTACGTGTAATTAATGCTTTCCTATAGCAGTACTTGTGTAATAACATATTCGTAAATGTATTAATGATTTTGGGAGTTTGTCTCCGTTTGTAAATTCAGATTTCTGTTTAATTTGTATTAAATCATTATTTATTGTTATTACACGTGTGTTTGATTGCTCGGGAAACCGAGCTGATGGCAGCGACGAAAACTACCATAGGGATTGTGGTGTTTATGTGGATCCCACTTCTAATTAGTTGTCTTGTGGTGTGATGTTACAGTACCTTAAGATGAACCACCTTTGTGATTTTAAATAACTGCAGAGGTTCGTAAACGGCAAGACTAGAACTAAGCGATTGTCCCAAGTAAGCTTTTACAAATAAAAATCGTGGCCACGGTGTCAGCGTGATTGCTCGTCACCAAGTCATCACGGGTTCAATCCCCGGGCGGGAGACAAAATTTGTAGCTTTTCATTTCCATGTCTCAGTTTAAATAGCTGGGATGTATGAAAAGTCCGCCCTCTGCGACTAACAACCGTAGTTGTAATGTTCGGATACAGCAGTCTGGATTCGGTAAGAATTACGATGGGTCTAGTGAGTAAACTCACACAAAGGCTGATCCTTACTAGTACTCCTTAGCTGACCGGAACGATATAAATATATACATTAATACCAATACAGAGAGAGTTTCTACTTTTCCCGTGTGTTCAACGAACAAACAAAATACAAGAATAAAGAAATACAATTACAAGGATATACAAAAGAACATTAAAAAATATTTGAGGAGAAAATAAAGCCCTTAATCTATAAAAAGACATAATAATACCTAGAACAGTGTGAGGTCACCCCCACCGGGGTCCTCCTCTAAAAGGACAGCGTCCGCGATCTGTGTCATTTAAAAAATGTTAAAATGCTGACAGTCATATAGTTCTACATAAAGAGTTTCAGAGTCAAGAAAAAGGTTGAGGCGTCTTCATTAATATTACTATTCTTACAACAGAGAACTAAAAAGAGCATTATCTCGAACATTTTAGATAATATACGTCATTCTCTTTCAAATGCTGAGCAAAGCAGCGATTTCTGAAAGACTGCATGTCAAAGGTCTCCACAAAAATCTAAAATACACCCAGAATCATAACAAAATGTCCTTCATATACAAGAGATTGTAAATAAAAAAATGGTCATTAGTTACGCAATATTGTCATGAGAAGAAGAAAAATGTATAATAGATTTCTCGCTCTCCATAAATTCTAAAAAAAAAGAAAAGAAATCGAGCTTTAAGATAAGATTTTTTTTATTTACGACAAGAATAACGAACGGGTATTCGAGCCATCTATCACTTAGACTTAAAATGACTAAGTGAATAAGAATGTAATTTAAATGGAAATTTAATCAACTGGCATGTACACTTTCATTTATTCCTGATATTCTAGAGTAAACTGTGATTTATGGGAAATGTGTAATCCGACATAAAAACACTACGTAACCGAAGGAACACATAGAAAATAGAAGGAATAAATCAAGAATATAAACTGACCAAGAATGAGTCATAGCTAACATACTGAAACCCAATAAAACTTGAACTAATCTTCTAACTTTATTCATATAACGTGTTCATAGAACCGCGTTAATCAGGATCTCCTGTACATCCGTTCAAGATTTATCGTCAAAATAAAAATTTATTATTTACAACTTTGCAATGAAACTTAAGTAAAGTGTTAAAGACGATAGCTTTTGTGTGATGCATACAATGAAAATTCAATTACTTTTTTTACTTAATACAGTATACTCTTCTTTGGATTAAATATTACAATTGATAATTGTAGTGGCCGGAAGAGCGTACACCTGTCATTTACGTTCTACATCTTCGTTACGATGACTCACAATTCTAGTGTGTGTTTTTGTAAATATTTGTTACTAAATTATCCTATAGAAAACTAGCAAGAGTTCTCCGTTAAGTATATCATTTTAGTGTTTATTCCCCATTACCGAATTATCCAGATTTTTAATTATCCGGGTCACAGTCAGTTCCAACCCCTATACACGTTTTCCTGTCTTAAAAATTTAAAAAAAATCATTTTCCGCTAATGTTTGAAACCCTCCATAGTTTAAAGAATTAGTTCCTCAAAGGTAAATGAGAAAAAAATTCTAAAGAAGTTTCAACAGTGCTCAGTATTGTTGACGAAGATGCATCGCTGTATGAAGCAATGTACTCGACGCAAGCAAGAGGGATTTCATGCGAGTATTTCGTAACTGCAGAATATGTGTAAATCTCTGCTTAAATGATCCTATCATTTTGCGTTGGAGGAATTCACCAGAGATTTGCAAAGCCATGCAACATGGGAACAGCGGCTGGGAAATGCTCCATTAGATGGGATCTTATCTAACTCCTCATTTAGAAGAATGTGTTAAATAAAAATTACATAATTGAAAACGTTTGTGTCCTAATCATACGTTATCCAATCACCTGTTACTCCTATATGCAAATGCAAAATTACGTGCAACTGCAGTTTAGACGTGAATACAGTATGAAATGGACACGCGCGAGTATTTCTTCTCGTGAAGAAAACAGAAACCCATCTTGGAAATAATTTGGGTGTTAAGTTTCTGTTGCTTTGTACTTTAATAAACCAAAAGTACTACAGGCTAATAAATCAAAACTAAGTAATAAGACTGTTAATCCTAGATTTGGCGCTGTCTTGGCAGACTTTATAAACAATAAATAATTTAATAATTTCAAACAAAATTTTATCTTCGAAAACAGTTTGCAGCAGTCCACCAACGTATTTTTTTAAAAAAAATTTTAAATAATGACTTATTTGGTACAAAATCACAAAATAAATTGAAGATCAAAATATAAAATGACAATCACCTCAATTTGGCGTACTTTCAGATATTTTAATGCTCTCAAACTGTAATAAGAATTCTTTCACTGAAGTTAGCGACTTAATGGGGTGTACAATCACAATTTTATTTACACTTGGTACACTATACCGCTTTGAAAATAAAAAATTACCCCGAATTTTCCCAACAAGAAAAGCACTGGACAGTGCAGGACAACACATTGTTGTTGATGCCCGCGAGATACCAGTGTCCGGATCTGGCTTGGGCGAAGCAATGTACGGCATTTGGGGTGAATGTGTTGACGCTGCAGGGGGAAAACTCCCGGCTAGTGAAACAAGTCGATTAAATAAAATACAATAAATGAACAATAAAATGTCATATCATCAAGAGCTAATAAAAGTTGCTTTTGATAAATTGATTTTGACAACAGTAATTAATGTGTTTTATTTTCTAATTTTCAAAAACATATGAGAATAAATGACAGAATTGGTGTTGTCTACTAGTACAATATTTATTCAAAAGAAAGTACTTTCGCCAGCTTAGCTGGCATCTTCAGTCTGATACTTGATACTTGACATTGTCAAACATTTCCCGTTTCATATGTGGCATAGTCAGACTGAAGATGCCAGCTAAGCTGGCGAAAGAACTTTCTTTTGAATAAATATTGTACTAGTAGACAACACCAATTCCGTCATTCATTCTCAATACTGAATACTAGTATCGTCTCACCGTCATCCAATAAAAACATACGTTTATTGAAGACGATCTATAGTTTTAAAATCCAAGGACTCGGTAATAAAAGCACGGTAATCAAACGTTGTGTGCTGAGCTAAGCAAGTATAACACATAAGATTAATAAGTTAAAAGTTTCAATTGATTTTTGAGGTGTGGTGGGAAGAAGTAAACGCATCTAATCGCATCATAATTCCATTCCCTTGGAGAGAGTGGGGGGGAGAGGGGGAGAGAGAGGGAGATAGTAAGAAGAAGGAGTCGAGCGCGTATTTTCGTTCCGGCGTGGGACAGGAGGAAGCGTGAATACGGCAGGGTCTCCGAAAGCACGGAGGAGCGAGATCCGCGCTCGACGATAACTCCTTACGCGCGAGGAGAAAGTGCGAAGGAGGAGATTGCAATCGCATAATCCACGACATAATAACCTCTACATCATTATCACAATTATCGTTTACTACTAACAAAATTTGGAAAGAACCTCAATCAGTTTCCGAAATTCACAATACCAAGTTAAACGTTCGTTTTGTAATGATACTTTCCCTACCATAAACAGAAACAGGAAGTAATTGTACCGCAAGTAAAGAATGTCATCATAGACTGACTATGAATAGAACTCTATATCCACATCCTCTGTACTCCAACTAAAATCCCCTTAATATATAAAATAATACTTCTCCCATGACTTCTTTCTGCACGTCTGATATGGGGCTACGCGTCAAGAACACACATAAATAAAACCCAGATATTCCAGAACAAATTTCTAACAAAGATTTTCAACGCACCATGGGACATAAAAATGGAAACATCCTTAAAGAACTACAATTTCCAACAATAGAACAGTCAATAATAAAATCCTCAAACAACTTACTCTGGTCTTCCTCATTTCAAACTTGGAATTTCCCCAAATTTATCCGCATTATAAATATCATAACATTCTCATCCACATTAGAAACTCAAACCTTTCTCTAATCAAAAAGTCTTATTATTCTTTCAGTTTAATTTCACTTGGACGTGTCCATTGACTTCCCCGTTGAATCATTTCGGCACGATCTCTACATTGCAAATTCAAACATCACCTGTAGAGCAGAAATGCTGAGCGGTGAATTTTGTAACCACGAAAATTAGAAGAAAAAACTTCTTTTGCCTCCCCCCACCCTCCAGCAACGTCTATTCTACGGTCTTGTCACGAAAACGTTCAAACTTACCCTCGACGAGTTCAGAGTAATTTTCAGTATCATTCGAAAGAACCTCGACCGGACATTGAAACAAGAA
This sequence comes from Laupala kohalensis, assembly GCA_002313205.1. Classification (NCBI taxonomy): domain Eukaryota; kingdom Metazoa; phylum Arthropoda; class Insecta; order Orthoptera; family Trigonidiidae; genus Laupala; species Laupala kohalensis. The sequence continues at coordinate 361,920 of NNCF01128644.1, read as the reverse complement.
GTTGAGTACAACACAATAGATACTCTGCTGACTTGACATTGTTCGTCATAATGACAGAACATTTACTGGCTACTCACTTATTTGCATTTAACGTGTTTCAATTATTTACCTCTATACACCAATTTTATAAACATAGTGTTCAATTAACATCTTTCTAATATAAAATGAAGCCCAACAGATAATATAAGTGAGATATTTCCCGGTTCCCGGAATAGAGAAAAAAAAGTTCAATGGCTGGTAATACGTCATTAAGACGCTTGTAAAAGATAGTCCCAGCGACTTTCGATATAATGTGGTCTCGAGTGGACGGGTCAGCCTCAGCCTACGAGCTACGGCGTGTGGAAAGTAAGATGTTTTCAGAAATGCCTGACAGTGAGACGATATTTGCAAAACGATAGTAGTGGGACATTTGTCAGCTTCGCCAACTGAAATTGCGCCAACTCGACTACGCCACGACTATCGCTATGAACGCAATATATCCGAGAAGAAGTCAAAGTCTGCAGCCATTTCGGAGTACAAGCACAAATAAACCAATACAGTTTCCTTTTGCGATCTTCCCGAAGGTTCATGAGAAGCTGCAAGCGAATGAGTCTCGTGAGTAGGGAAACCGGTCTGCGACTTGAGTGCTCGCCGCCGCCGTTCATTGTCTTCGCGGAAACAAGGTCACTGTGCCCCGCATCGCTTCACGAGGCTTTTTCCACACTTCAGTCTTCGAACTCAAGTCTCCTCCCAGAAGTAAACAACCAATTCCAATATAGAATTTTCATCAAAATGAAAAACCATAAGAAATTAAGATATGAGATATTTAAACACCCACATGCTTTTCTTTGTATTACAATAAATTACTCGAAATTCTTTTTCAAAAATAATAAAATTTGATCAAGTAACTTTTCGGTCAAAATTCGTTGAAATAAAATATACAAAAATTTTGAAACAAACATAGTTTTAATATTTATTACAGTAATTTATTTATTAATTTCATATACAATATTAAAATTAAATTTAAAAAATGAAGTAATGTAAATTTTAAGAAAAACTACTTCACCACATCCGTTCATGAATTTCCTTATATTGAATATTGTACAAAGTAAACTATCTTATACGCATACGAGAGAATGTTCGATTGCTTTATCATCGATACCAAAACACCTGAATTCTTGAATATCATCAAAGTCATTCTCGATAAGAAAATCCTGAAATACACATAATTTTATACATACAATTATTGTTTGCACAATAGATGGGAAATAAATCAAATTACGACGAAACAATAGTAAGTCAACAAGGGTGGAAATCGCAAAATTGAGGCAGTAAGAGCATATACAGTAACATCGCAGGAAATTTATCCTAGTATTTTTTACATAACTTTTATCTTTATATCACCGGAAATTTCAAAAAAATATTCAACTTCTCGGAGACATGTTATATGAATCACGAAATCGTTGCGCTGGACCGTCGTACTTTTTTATGGTTAACGAATCAAGCGAGTACCCAAATATTGTTAGTACTATACTCTAACTCATAAATAAAAATAAAACTGTCTTTAATAATAATAATGATAATTATAATAAATGTATTGTCAAAAAGGTACTCATGAAGCAGGAGGGACTACGCCATCAATTCTGATCAAGGGCCTTAGGGCAGCGGCGGATTGAAAATTCCAACAAAGATAAGATAAAGTTAACTACGTATGATAATATCAATAGAAAATTAACAAATTTGTATTTAAAACAAAAATTTATATCACAAGTACAAATTATTATCAAACGATGGATTTTTTGGAAAATAGTTTTTATAAATCGTAAGCATTAAAATAACTCTAAATTCAAGATTTATTATTTCAAAAGTCTCTACCCGAAGGAAAACCGGAGAAAAAGCCGGGCCAGGATGGGGCTACAGAAAAAATTTACACAACCGTACCAAGGTTGAGTACATATAAAACTAAACTAATAAGAATCATAACACAACACAAAAATGAAAAAAAAAAAAGTTTTGAAATTGTTTTCTTCTCCTTTTTGAATATCTTTCTTCTTCATTTTAATTCACCATATTGCGTAAAAAACAATTAATATAAAAATAAAGAAAACAATTGTAGTTCTCAACTAATTAACTGGGAGTGCTAGTAATGTCTTTCTTAAAAATGTTTTGCATAAAATAAAGTGACAATCTGAAAGCTTTCCTATAAATAAATAAATAAAATTTATTGTCAAAAAAGCAGTACAAACTGCGTATGACCACGTGGAGGACAATAAACTAATTTACTCTCCGGAAGCAAGCAAGGGACCATCCCATCAAAGGTCCTAAGGGAGAAGCGGATTGAAAAATTTCAGCAAAAATTCCTAGATACGATAAAAAGTTAGCTACGAGTTACAATAATAATAGAATATCAACATGTTTGTAATTTAACACAAAAAATTTATTTTACATGTACGAATTATTATCGAATGATTATTCTGAGTATAGTGTTTACAAACCATAAGAATTGAAATTACACTAAAATTACGATTTCTTGTTTCAATAAACGCGTCCCTAGACAAAAGCCTAGAGAACCTGTATAAGCAATCCTCCTCTTCCCGAAGGAAAACAGGAGAAAAACCCGGGTCAGGATGGGAAAACAATAACGGATAGTCACACCACACCCAGACGTTGAAAGGATCCAGATGAATAATTTCATCAATGAAGCACAATTGAGCGCGTGTTGGCCACTTGACAACTTCCTCGAGGAGAAGGAATGTGTTTAATCGGAGGCAGAGTGGCTTTTTGCCGCTGCGCTCATGGACCTATCATGGCCTAATGAGTCATATCACTTATCTCAGAGCATGACGCGTGTGAGTCAAAGAGCTTTTCGCTGCGAATCTGACGACCTTTGCAGAAGAGACACAAGAATGGAGAGTTGTGTCTCGACCCACATGAGATTGTACTCTGGGAGCAATGACAAATCCAAGTGATGATCACAAAAAAAATGTTTACTACCATTACTAATACAGTAGAAACTTATTGCAACCCAGTTACTGAAGGTCGTCCGTTTTAAAGAAAGTCCAGTTAATAATATTTATTTCCTTTAGGGGTGTAAAAAACACCAGAGTGTACACTAATAAAAGAATACAGTTTTGTAATTTAATATTCTTATTCTACATCAACTATAAAATTGCAGTTAAACTCTGAGGTGCCGCAAGTGTGTCTATTATACAAACACGTTTTCAAATAAAAATTAGAATCCTTTATCATTATAGTACAAATCCAATTACCTGAGGGTATCATTATCCGATTCCCAATTATGCAAACTGATTTCGAAAAAAAAATATTTACAGAAACGAGTCACTTCCTCAAAGAAAAGTTCGCTCTTAAAAATGTTTTCATGAAATAAAGTATCATGTTCTATTTAATACAATCAATCCAATTAACTCTGCAATTACTTTATGTACTTAATTACAGTGAAATATGACTTAATTGGAGTGAATTATCAACCCCTCGCTTGGAGTGAAAATCCACTCGTACATCAGACGGGAAACGTTCACTCCTGCCTTGGGTAAAATTTTCTGATTCAGAGTGGTTAGTTCATCATTGCAAACTTAGTATGCTTCTGCCTGCGCTACGGAGACAATGTAATTTGATAAGTTGAAATTAAAATTATAGTACAGAACACTGAAATATAGAATACACTTCATAAAGATTCCAATGAACTTGGAATGCTTGATAGAAAATCGCATGGACTGAGATTAATATCCTGGAGTTTTATATACCACTGCATGAACTAATAGGTGGATTAAGATAATTGTATATAAATATTCATATAAAAAGTTGATTGAAACATAGTTTCTAAACGAATATTAAAGAAAGAAAATAAGTATTATTTCCCTATTCAGTAAGAAAATTGGTCTAAACGAAAGATTCATTCGAAGCAAATCTTGAAAGTCGTTTCGAAGAAATTCCAGATACTTCGAGACAATGTAGACACAATTATTGGTCAATTAATAGTAAAGAATATGCCACCTCCCTCTGACAAAACTTATATTTTACTTCTCGGAGATACAAACTCATCTCAAGGGAGTGGAAAGTTCCAATTCACTTGAATCATGCAGTGCGAAGATGCAAACTTCCCTCAACTCATCACACTGCAAGACTTACCCTCGAATATATAACATGTAAGTTTATTTTCTCGTAAAACAAATGTGAAGAAAGAACGAATCAGTGCAAAAGAAAGTATCAAGGGAAAATGTGGAGCACGGAAGACTGGAGAGAAAACAAGAAAATGTAAATGCGCGAAGATCACCTCAAAACAAGATGATTAAACTAGATAAAAAGATAACTTCGTTAATTAGTTCCTTGTTTTTTAACACAAAAGATTTCCCACGACACTCAATTTGCGGAATTTGGAACGAACACTTTCTTGCACTGACTACGAAGACAAAAAATAACGAAGAAAGTAAATGCAAAGTAAATGGAGAAGATGGTATTCTCGTATTTAAGATATCATCCAACTCGTCATTCAAAAGGAAAAGGTTATTTGATCGCGACAGTTTTAAATCGAACTTAATTTTCACTTTCTAATTAAACACGTATTGTCCACGAAAACGGGAATTTCATCAGGAAAGTTTAAAAGTAAGTTTTTATTTTGACTGGTTCTTATATATTTTTGTATGCTGAATACGAACTTCAAATTAGCGTAAAAATATATCTGCCGCATAACTAAGCATTTTGAAAAGAAACAAAAAGATTTAAAAAGTGCTAAAAATTAAGTTTTTACAAAACATTTGGTTTTTTCTTTCTTGGTTTTCGAGCAAATTATACGAAAAACAAACAAATTTGTTTCTGAATCAAGTTTTCGTTACGACTCATAATAACGCCTCTAGAGCGCGTCGCGTTTTACCCAAAAATACGAATTTTGCGCTGCGCTTCCACTTCAAGTGCAACTATAAAAAAAATACGCGATCCACGTCAGTTTACGACAAAACACACGTATAAAATCTAAAGTAGAATAAAATATTATAAAATGATACTAATAGCAAATATTTCTCTCGAATAACAACGGTGTTGCATGNCAACTATTTCCTCGTCTTTTTTCATAATGTTGTCCAATGTTGCATTGTGTGTGTGTGTGTGTGTGTGAACTATTTCGTTCCCCCGAGTACTACAGAACTCATTGATGCATTGTGACTTACTTATTATGACTCTCAATTTTTTTATTTGAGACTCAGAAAAGTAAAAGAAATATTTCAAATACTTCCAGCAAGATGACGAAAACAACAGAAAATTAATGCAGACGAGTACAGTGGGATTATCAAGGAACAGATTGTTTTGTGAAATATATTTTCGAAGAGAATAATAATTAACATATTTAAGATTTAAATTCTATAAAATGTTCAAGAAATTATATTACATATATTTGTGAGATTCTCGTTGATTTGAAAGAAAGTGTATCTCACCCTCGTGTGGAAAAAAATTTCAGTCATATACATTTGTACAAGGTATATTTATTTATAAAGGTACATACGTAACCACATAAAATGTGACACTACTAAACTCAAGAGGTCCAGTAGCAGCATTTGTACAGAGCGTTAACAGAGGCAACTCCGCCGGTGAAAAGGCAGGTGGGGACTGTTGTTGTTGCTGCCGCTACCATAACCTAGCAACGACACAGCCTGCTCATCAATCAAGGACTGTACCTCGCAATTAAGCCCTAATGACTCAGGGATATTCCTGCCCCCCCCTCCCCGAGCAATTCATCCTTCTCCAGCACTTGTATGTCATCTCACCTCGACCCATCCATCTCCTTTCGCTTCATTACACATCTCCCTTTCATAGCGATATTTTTTACAACCAAATAACTCGCGCATGGCTTCTTTTATCTGATATATTACCTCTCTACTTTTCCCTTTCCCTTTATTCTTCTTCTTCCTCCCTTTTCTTGTTCTTCTTTCTCTTTCTTCTTTTTTTCCCCTTATTAGCTACTAGTGTCTTTAGGCGAGGTTCGGGAGCATTTTGCCCGCTCTTCCACCTAACCTTGACTCCGGTGAGGGAATTGGGAAGGAGAGATGTTGGGTTGCCAGACAAGTTACGGTGCCGAGACACTTGTCAGGAGTAGATGGAATCTCCAGCGAGAAAACTCATCTAGCTCGGCCTACCAGGGTTTGAATCCGCGCCCTACAGCTCAGCGGTATCGTGGTAACAAAGAGACTACCACAAGACCACCACTACCGTTCTTCATCTCCTCCTCCTTTTCTTCCTCATCCATCTACAGCTTTGTATACGCATCATTTCACTTCTCCCGTCCTTTCAGCTTCTCTTCACTGCTAATCCTAACTTACTGAAAATGTACGCGGCGTGTATGCTCAGGAGACACTCTTCCGTTACTACAGCGTCGTCCGGTTGTAGTTCCGACGTTTGGCCCGCAGTCCTAGGAATATACAAGGAAACACTGAGGCTGTATCCAAACTCAGATGTTCCCCTGAAGACTCCGCAGGCTGCACGCAATTGACATATCTGCTCCGAGTCCATTTCCCTCTTCCCAATATTTTAACACGCTTTCTTACTCGTTACATTCCATCGGTCCTCGCAATCTGGTCAACACTCTTGTATTTGATTTCTTAATATTGACGAGCGGTAGTCACATAGTAGTGACGTCGCCTCCATATCACTGAACCGTAGAGCGTGAGTTCAAACCCTGTTCGGCTGAACTAGATGAGATTCTAAGTTGGGGCTTCCCTCACTTACTCCAGACATATGTCTGTTCGATACCATAAGTTTCCTAGTTTCTCAAGATCTCCCCTTCCCAATTCCCTCACCCAAGACACGGTTACGTGAGAGAGCAAGACTTATGACCTGAATCTTGCCAAAAGACAAGAAATAAAGCAATAAACTTATCATAGCATTGCAGTTATCTCACTTCGGATATCAAGCAGTATTTTTCAAAATTCAACTTGACCAGACTCCTAGCAAAACATGACGCGTTTCAACAACCTTTTGCCTAAAACAAACAGCGGTGATTTTGTGGTAGCATGCCGTTGAGCGGGAGAGCGCAGGTTAGATCCCCTCCCGGCCGAACCAAGTGAGTTGGGGTTTTCCTCACCTACGGCAGACCAATGTCGGTTCGGTACAATAACCTGGTTTCATGGCAACGCAACAAGTTTTCTTCACAGTTCCGTCAGCCAAATAATAAATATGTGGAAGAGCAACCTGAACCTCACAACAATACATGACATACATAACAAAATAAAAGAACCACACCATTCATGCCGAAAAATGACCTCATCGTTCGGACCGGAACACAAGAGCACAATGTCATGTCTTTACGCGACTCCATGAGGCACACGCTCCTAAATAAGTATCCATTTGATTCCATATCCGTATATTTTATAAGAGTTTATCATTACTGCGCAGGATTTCAATAACAGAGATATCTTGTAGCACTTCAAATTAGAAATGGTTGATGACGCCCTACTTGTGGAACAGTGACTTGCAGATGGTTGTGGATTGCTCATTTACTATCATCTTCACAGTCACTAACTGTGGACACTGTCGTACTAACACTTGAAAATGTGTTATACAATAAATAACTAAAAATGTGGTAGTATCACTTATTAATTTGACTATTATGTTGTAATTAGCGGTAATTTGCACGTACGTATGGAGATTTATTGAAAATAATTTAAGCGGTTATTTAGGTTTTCGGTAAGCCTCGCTACAGCAGTATTTATCACAAAACTCAAATGAGTTTATGTTGTCACAATTTAAAAAATCTCAATTTGCTGTAGTCAATTTGCTATTTTATAATAAATTGACGTGAAATAAATGTCTGAACAGATTTAAAATATTATACGAACAAATAATTTTAAAGGTAACATCTATTAAATTTTGGCGAGAGGTCTGTGGTTCCACTTTGTCACGAATAAATAAATAAATTTTATTACTAAAAATGCATTTACAAACTGCGTATCACGTGGAGAACAATAAACAAATTNTCAATTCCGATCAAGGCTCCTAAGGCAGAGTTGGATTTAACATTTCAGAACACTCCTAAGACAAGATGAAAAGTAGAGCGGTACGTGTTATAAACTTGAAAAGCAGACTTCATTGCAAACGTTGGGGACTCTCCCTTCATCGGATATGAAACACGATCCCAAACCTTTTTCTCAAAGGGGAAGAGGTTTCTCTGGAGAAAAGCGTCTGAAATCAGGGAAGTGGAGTAAAAGTCCTCTGCAATGGAAGAGCGTGTCCCCATGGAGCTGCGGCAGAGAGAACCCACTTAGAGTAAAGAAAGCCATAGACGATCCGCGGTCGTGTGTCCCAATTACCAGAAGCGATGTGGATCCGAACTCTCAGGAGGACAAACACCGAACGCCGGACGAGGAGACTCCGCAGAAGTAGAGCTCTGCATCTTCCTACTACGCATGCACTCAGATAAAACTGAAAAACAAATATTGAGTTTAAATGTACGAAACCTGTAAGGTGGTACTAGCGTTGTAGAATTAAATCAGTAAAACATCTGAAAGCGACATGAATAAACTGAGAAACATGTACGTATTATGATTTCAACTTAAAAATCGTACCTCATCGGACATTTAAATGAAATAAATGCAAATTATAATTGGAGTAATACGAAGAAGAAGAAAATTTTTTTTTTAAGAGGCCAAATTTTATATCACGAAAGTGATGGAAATCTACCTCGATTTGTAGTAAATTTTCCGTTTTACTTTATTCTTATCTGTAGGTCACCGAACATTTGAGAAATATATTTTAGTTTTTCCGAGGTGCAATGCATAAATCACGAACCCGTTGCGCTCTGCCGCCACGTTTTCACACGCTCTTGTGCATTTCAAACGAGTTCCTAAATATTGTTTATACTATACTATTAACAAAAAGATAGAATATAAATCGTGTTTTTTCGTCATTATTGTTGTTTTAAAACAATTAGAATAAAAATAAAGAAAACAATTACACATCTCGGTGATTCGACAAACTTTGAGTGCTGGTCACGTCTACACGTAAATACCCCCCAGGGGACGTACATCTAGTAAGTACTTTCTTGGCGAACACGGGGCCCCGAGCTGAGTGCGGCATTACTTCCACTTACTTGTGCACGGCTCCTTCCTTTCTCTTTCCTGACCTCCCTTAGTCACCTCTTGTTCTTTTCGATCCCGACCCTATTAAGGCTAGGGTATCTTTCATTTTCCTCATTTTTTGTCCTACCCTTCATTTTTTTGTCCCCCTTATTCTTTGTCCCCCCTCATGTTATGTCCCCCCCTCATTTGTTTGTCAAGGTTTTCATGTATTTTTTTGAGATATGCTTTGGTATGTTGTAATTCAGGAGGGTTTTCAGTGGGTATGTTTGAGTCATTCGGTGAGTCCCTCACGCGGGGAGAGTCATGTTGGCCCTCCCTAGTGCGTAACTGCATTTTCCCTACCTGTACAAGTTTTTCGGGTTCCAATGACCTTTGATGTCGATATGAGCCGTAAAGCCCCACAAAAAAAATACACGTAAATGAATTAAAAGAAAATGATCTCAACATTAATACATATGAGAACCCAACGATTGTCTAATAACATCTATAGTAAATGTCTAGTAAGTTACACCGCATTGCCAGGCACATGTTGTCAACAAATATGATTTGAGGCATATAAGTGGAAAATTGCCTAAGTGCCAAAAACATATTCTGCAAAAACACACAAAACTGATTAAACGCCATAATTGATTATGAAAAATCATCATAGAAAACTTCCTTAATGTTGCAACTAATGGTGGGCTTTAATGTTGCAATAAATTTAAGGTGTTCTGTTCAAACCGTTGTAAGAGCGAGAAATTATAATATGGAGTATGTTCGAAATGCCACATGCTATTTCCAAAAAACGCTACAAGTACCATAGATACTACCCAAAAAAGAGTATGTGCTACTCGTAATAACCATCATTGCTTCGCGTTAGGACAAATTATTTTAAAAAATGGCGATTTCCCCGACTGTTATTTCATAATACGTGTTAACCTTCCGACGGTGTATACGCCCACACTCTTTCGACCGATACAGCAATTACACTATCAACCGAAAGCACTAAGCCCGATTAGCACAGTANAATTACACTATCAACCGAAAGCACTAAGCTCGATTAGCACAGTATAGGGCTTAGTGCTTACGGTTGATGTCAAGAAGAACCACAAAATGTCAAGAGCATTTTTCGCAAAAGAAAAAAAAACGTTTTGGCACTTAAGACGTATTTCATTTGTATGCCTTAATTTTAAAAATATTTCCATGGCGGTATTCGAACAATGGCTTTGTGGTTGCTATCAAAGCTGCCTGGAAGACTATGTAGGAATTACTGACCCACGTCTCAAAGAATACCTACATAATACGTTATACGATACGTTGGTGAGACCACAAATTGAAGTGGTTCGGGGAGTGCTGAATGTTGAAAATACAAAATATAATAATAATAACAATAATTTATTTCCATCATCACATTTACAAAAGAAGATACAGCTTAAACTTCTAGGAATACTGACCAATATCCAGTAGTAGGTCAGTTACACGAAAAAAATATAATTGTACGGCAACAAAAAAATTATGAGTCCGTTTCACCGGTAAATCTCTTAACAGTCATCATGTCGCTATCTGCGGCGTCTGCATGGAAATTTACTTCAATCAATTAGGCTAATTAACAAAACCATAATTTCTTGAATGCACCAATAAAGAGTAACTACAAGACTCATTTGAATTAATTAATTAATTAATTTAGGAATAACTAAGAATATCATTAATTTGTAGACTGAGAAAAACAAACAAACAAAATCTTACTTCTATACAACTTATGTGTATAAATAGAATACAGATATAAACGTGCTTACATACGCTGATGCAATAATGAGATGACAATTCAAGTCAAATTAATTTATAATTAGTATACATGATAGAACAATTGATATTTAATAAGATAAATAGAAAAAACGAGTAAATATCACTAAAACATTCAAATAATGAATTATTATTGTCCACTTAGAATACATAGATGCTATTATCTTGAGGATTTGCTCAAGATGAAAGGAAAAAAACTTACATTAACACGGCAACAACTGCAATTACCAGGGCTTAAAAACGTTATGTTTTCCTCCAACATTCCAACTGTTGAATGCGTGAATCATGTAAATAAATAAGGATAATGTTGCTGCTCGTGAAATCAGCCGAGAAATATTTTCAATGTAACCCCGTATACTTTGACAAGACGAAACAACATTCTTCGAAATGAATAACGAAAGAAAATACAGGAATGTCGCACTAAAACACTAGTAGCGATGCAGGTTTCAAAATTAATCGGCTTTCATGCTCTTCCATCTGTAATTGTGATAAGAATGAAATGTAACTTTATGAATAGAACTGAAATCAACATTAATGATAAATTATTTAAGTCTCAAAAAATTTTCAAATGGTATTTCTTATTCAATTATTCCTGTCGTTATCTATCAAGTATGCGTCTGAAGCTCTCTACCCCAGAACGAAGTAAGAATGAATAAAAAGTTGGGAAACATATAGAAAAGTGAACACTGAATTGTTGCGTGTTCTGAGGGGTCTGAAGCACAGAAATTTTTTATGATTCAATTCACACAAGATGAGACAGTATCATAGAAAAAGAAAAGCAAAAAAAAAATTGTAAAAAATACGGGGAATCCATGCAACACAATATTTCAGGCTTGTAAAGCATATGCAAATAACAACAAATACCATACTACATTGGCTTACGGATTATAGCAGAATATAATTATGAATAGATTTGATGTAATTTGTTCTGTAAAAAATACATTGAACATTGGATCGCTGGTAATTAACCAAGTATAACCAAAGCTTCATTGATGAAAGTTCCGCGCTTACAAAGATACGGATGAACAACCACACCGTCTCAAAATTTCGGAAGAGAGAAAGATCAACTTTAACCCACGATAACAGATATGATGAAAGGCTCCAAAGCAGGAACCAGATAAAAATATGGGTCACATTGATAAGCGGATTGATCAAGGTAGATGAAGAAAAAGAGCATTGAGAAGCGGAAAGCAAACGGCTTACCTCGCTCTGTGCGTAAATAATTGAAGCGTGCGTTTGCCGTGGGGGCAGGTTCTTTCCCACGGCGGCGGCGGCGAAAGGAGCAATGAACTTGACCGAATCCACAGCGGTTGCCAATGCAGGACTTCTCTCTGTTTACTCAACTGTTCTTCGATACATTCTCCACAAACAGTTATACAACAAATTCTATACAATCTATGTATAAGTAGTTCTCTCTCTCAATACTAGAAGGCACGTTTCCTTTCTTCGTTAAAATTAACTTCAGAAGAAAAACATGGACGGAAACGTACTGTGTTTACTAGTTTATTTATATTAGACGCAGTAAATTACTTTATTGTCCTCAACGTGGTCATAGGCAGTTTGTACCTGCTCTTTTGACAATAAATTATTTATTTATTTGTTGTCAGTCTAACTGGCTCGATGTTGGTATCAAGCTTGTATTCAACGTAGCCATCGGCTTTTANGCTTATACAACACCATCTCCGTGAGAGAAATGATATTTGTACCTCGCGGCATGTTGGCAGGACATTCCAATTTTTCAAAACTTAAATCCGTCGCCAACCAATCGGATACCAACTCAATTCACGTGCTCTTGTGACGTTGTTCTGTACTTTCTGCACCGAGCGTGTGGAACGAATATTATCTCGTGTCTTTGTTAGTTATGTTATTAACTTGTATTTATTTACAACGAATAGTCGCTTTTGTGATTACTATAAATATTTATTTGAATATAACTTGAATTGTAGAAGTTGGTAATTCGAATTAGGCAGCTATATTGCATAATTTTCGGCAAAGTTACATGACTTGGTGCATATATGAAGTATATTTCTTTGGCTTTTTACTCGAGAACGACTGTAATCATTTTGATAAGTTCTCTAAAATGGAGGAGGTACTTAAAAATTTAACTATTGAAATTTGAACGGAAAATTTGTACCCTTCTATTTTGTTTTATGGCTTAAAATAAGAGTTCCATAATTATTATCTCTAGAAGTTCCTTTTGTAAAAATAAAGTTATATATATATACACATGGAAGTCTCCTTTTGACCCAAAAGATCATGGGAGGGTGCCCCATTCACATCTCAAAAATTGATTTTTTAAGCACCAGCCTAGGAAACATACTGAGATAAAGCGATATAACATGGTCTTATTTCCGAGGTTAGTGTCAAGTAGATAATAAAAGTATAATAAATAAATTAAATACGAAGGATAAATATCTTGCATCTTCTATTTACAATGACTACAGTAAACAATCTGATAAAATTCTGAATCATTATTAATTTGACATGTCAGCCGTACGTTTCACTGTATTTCGGGTGTTGAAAACAGGTGATAGTGAATTATTTAGAAGTTTAGATTTAAGGGGTGGCTATTTTATATGGAAGCATAAAGTAAGATTTTCTATTTTTAAGATGTGTGTGGTAACCCCTGTAGCTCTGTTCTTTTGTACGATACTACATGGGAACAAAAACAAAATGAAAGGGAATGAATAATAGTACACGAAATATCCAGGGCATTTTAAAACTTAGTTTATTACGAAAATATTTATTACAAATATTAACGAAGTTCAACATAATAATATTAAAACTTAACGTCTTTGAGGTCAAATATTTTTTAATAAAAGTCAATATTCAGATTCCAGATTTTTTGTGAATAATTTCATGTGAATTATTTTTTATAAATGACCAAAAGTTGCGATTTTTGTAAATAACATAAGTTTATCCTGAACCTACTTGGAAGCTATTTGCTTTCTAACATTGAAATGAAACTAATTAAAAAGACGATGTCGCTCAGAAACAAATAAGATGATCGTCTTATTATTGGTAGATATCCGTGAAATTCGCGAAACGCGATTAAAAAAATCGGATTTTTTTTCTAGTGTTAAGTTCGTAATAGACCATTATGATCCCAGAAATGCGATTTTTGAATCGCGAAATAACGCGAAATCCAAATAGCGCGAAATATCGCAAATTGTGGATTGAATTTTTTAAGTGATTGGTGTGTTCAGGTTCTAAGTGGAAAGAAGAAAACTTGGCCGTACAATGCTCAAGCCAAGTGCAACGGTATTTTCACGGGCAAGTGAATTCAGCTCGATAGCAATTAAATATTGCGAAACATTTTGTGACAAAAGGATGGAGTTCGAAAGACGGGATACTGTGACGAGACACGCAGCATTGATAACCACAATCACAGAAAACAAAAAGTATCCTTGAAGGGACAATTATCCGTGGATGAATCACTCACAAAGGAGAAGAGTGCAAAGAAAAATCACCACAATTGAGGTATTTTTGAGTGCATTATTAACGTACAATACTTTCTTGTAACAAGGGCTGCTAATTAATAATACTTCTATTTGTGTAAATTTAACTGCAAATAAAATGTCAAAAGTTTCAGAAGTAAAAATTAGTTTTATTTATATTGATATGAAACCGATCTTTTTCAGTAGACAATTATTTATTTTCTCACAACACTTCAGCAGAGATTCATGCCATCGTCAGGTGAATGTATGTTTTTGATTATACAAACAAATGTTGATAAATCTTGGTAACAAGTTGAAAACAATTTAGACACAGAATATAAATAATGTGAGAATGATGTCGATTAGTTTTATTTATATGCGGTTGGTTAAAATGTAATAACACCACAAAGTTTCTTGTAACATCGAAATCTAGTTTTTTAAAAAATGAATTTCGTTGACAAAAAAAAACACTTTCACGGATCTCTAATTATTGGTGTAAAGGTTAGAAATTGCAGAGATAAATGGAGAGGAGAATATCGGAACACCTAAATCTTAATTAACATGTAGCCACCGATATGCGACAAGAAAGCTGTATATTTACGAATCCTTAGAATAAACCTTTTCATTTTGTGACTCCATGGAAACGATATGTTCCCTTCGTCCCCAAAACAAAGCTTCAAAAGCAGTGTGAGGAGAGAGGAAGGTTCTCCCCCTCTTCCGAGGGCGCAATTGAAACTTCCTTCTTCCAGAAACACGCAACCAAACAACACTCGTATCGTCACATCCGAGTGCTCCCAAATCTTCGCCCTCCTCCACACACGAAATAACATCCGCTCGGACCGGACGTCATGCTAGCGTTCGGTTGACAACTGACGAATTACCAGGTACGAACATGTCAATGTCAGAGATATAATTATTTCTCTAACCGAAGATTCTTGGTTCGAGGGGCTAATCACTACCCACTAGCAGAAAGGAAGGGCATTTCCGTACTTCATACGAGTACATTCACGAAACTTCTATTCACGAAAAAAATTCATAAAAAGTTTTAAAGACATAGACAAATATTACATAGACATAGACAAAAACACTCGTAGCGAACTTTTTATCTTATCTAGGAATTTTTGCTGAAATTTTTCAATCCGCCTCTGCCTTAGGGCCCCTTGATCGGAATTGATGGGATGGTCCCTTGCTTGCTTCCGGAGAGAATATTAGTTTACTGCCCTCCACGTGGTCATACGCAGTTTGTAAAAATGCTTTTTTGATACTAAATTTATAAAAATTTATATTTATATTAAGCAAACAAATGTTTGTATATAACAAAGAAAAATAATTAATTCACAGGAAGGCACTTTTCCAATACAAAAAAAATTGTCCACAAGAGAATATTCGTAATTTGAAATGCATTACTGCAATTTCTGAAAGGACGTAAATTGAATGTCACCAACAGTCGGTAAAAAATAATTTTCTCGAATGGAGTTAGCGACTGAGTGGTTCCATTATTTCGTGTGTCTGCTT
Organism: Laupala kohalensis; assembly: GCA_002313205.1. Classification (NCBI taxonomy): domain Eukaryota; kingdom Metazoa; phylum Arthropoda; class Insecta; order Orthoptera; family Trigonidiidae; genus Laupala; species Laupala kohalensis. Next base: position 346,124 of record NNCF01128644.1, on the reverse strand, counting down.
GAGCGAAACTTCTTCAGGGCGTCCTCTCGTCGAGACAAAAGCATTTCCTGGCGACGAAAGGAAGCGGATCGGATGCAAGTGAAGCACGAAGACGATGAACAAGAAAAAGAAGGAGAAGGAGAAGAAAGAGAACAGGTCATAGTTTTCCAAGATTCCTTCAGTCATCTGTCAAACGAGAAGCAGGTAGTCAACTGTAAAAGATCAAGGATTGAACAATCGAAACGCAATGCTTTCATTTCTTCTATCAGGTCGTAAAATATCGTAAAGCGTCTACCGCTCTCCCTCACTGTCACCACTTTATATAACATTTAAAAAATCGCGGTAGTCATGCATATCTTTGAAATGAGTATGTATTAATCTATTAAAATGTAAAAAAGTACAGGCGGTAGTTATAAAAAATTAATATCAACCCGACTGTCACAAAGATTTTTCTGGGTGGCCTTCAAGTTAAAAGGTTCGGAGACCTGTGTCCTAGACATTATAGGTTCTAAAATATCGGAAGGCAGCTGACTACCTCCCTCACTCTGTCGCCACATCCACGTTTAAAGACGTCTTAACCAGAGATGCTTTCTGATACATCACCTTTCGCACACACTTCCTTAGCGGTCGGAATGATGCACCTACTAGGTAATTATCTTGGCAACTTCTCTTGCAATTCTCCGTGCAAGTAAAAGATAAAAAACAGTTTAAGTTGGGATTCTGTACAAAATTCTGAGAATAAAGGTATCAAACAAACACCATTTTCAAGCGTACTATATTGATGTTGACAATAGCAGTGTAATCTTCTCCGTACAAAGTTAAAGTACAGCGGTTGCTTAAAATTGGTTGTATGATATCATTTTTCTTAAAATTTTGTGCAGAATCCAAAATCAAACTATTATATTTCACCGGAATCATTTCGACCGCCAAGGTTAAGGATGTTGGTGTCAATGGCAGGTGACATGTCAAGGAGCATCTGTGGATGAAGATGTCCCAAAACGAGGAAGTGATGACAGAGTGAGGGAGGTAGTCAGCTACCTTCCGGTATTTTACTACCTGCAATATCCAAGGCACTGATCTCCAAACTTTTTAACTTGAGGGTCACCTTGAAAAATCTTTGTAATAGACAGGTTGACATATATTTATTATAAAGTAGCTACCACTTGTACTTTATTACATTTAAATGCATTAACACATATGCATTTTAAAGGTATGCATGACCACCGCGATTTTTAAGTGTTATATAAAAGTTTATTAACTTTTAGTGACTTTAACTAAGTGAAATTAACTTTTAGATTAAATTTAAATGTTTGTGAATCTCATGAAACAAAAAAGTCGTTACATAGTTCGAATTATCAGTAGAATAATAGTAGACGAAAACGATATAATATTCAATATTGTCGCTTATACAATTTTAAACATTCCTCCACGTAACTCGAAATCACATTTATAAAAAGAAATTCACGAAATAAAAGGTTATTGTAAATATGCCAAAACAATTGTCTCAAGCACAAGAGAATAGTCGGCAAGCTCTAAATGTTTCACCTCCATTTTGAGTCCGGCGTTCAGGTGCCGTCTTCTCTACGTGAATGACACAAACGGAGATAGATAAAATCTGCAATATAAAGCAGCAATAAATACAACAGAAACGAATTACATAAAAAGTGTTGTTGAAGATAACGGCGCTGTATCGCACTAACGACGACGATAGGGTTCGGAATCGAGAAACAGATCTGCTTTAAGACGAAGGCTACCAACTGTAATCGAAAAAAGAAAACAAGATTGGAAGAGAAAAAGAAGAACCATTACAAGTTATTAGCAAAAAAGTTGAAAAACACACGTCGAAGAGAGAAACTTTAGATAAGGAAGAAGGAAATACAATAGGTAAGAGGTTGGAAATGAGAAAAAAAAGACGCAATACTACAACATCCTAACAGGTTTAGAACTGTAAATCTTCATCACAGCGCAGCGATCTCACAGTCTTAGGAAAAACAAATTGATATGAACGATCATAAAAGTAGGAATTCGCTGTGTACACAAAACAAATCAGCAACTGCCCTTTTTGATATTCTTAATCTTACTTCAAGCTCTGGTAAACAAAAAGGAACCCTAGCTTGTAACATATTCCCAACCCAAGAAGTGCATACGACCAATTAAGTTTCGTTCCAATTCCTTCAGATTATGTGCAATGCAACTAATCTAGATTATGTGCAATGCATCTACCAAAAAATGTATTTTGTAAAAACATCATGTGCTATTTTTGCAAAAGTATTTTGTAAAAGTAGTATGTGGACAAGGAAACCATACTGGAAGGATTAATATTGTCAATATTCCATATATGTTTGTAAACAAATAGCCATAGATAAGGATAAATAATATGCTTAACCCAGATATCACAGACGGAGGGCACTGACGAGGAAGACACAGATGTATGCAAGTTAGAAAAATCTTATATTGCAGATAATGTATCTTATACGCAGATCAGCGACACTTGTCAAAGATTTAAAACACTAAAAAACTTTAACAATATTAAAACATATTTATAAAATCGCAACGTTTTAGTCACCTAATGAAGTCTCACACAAGACGAAACGCAACATTATTAGTAGCAGACATATATCAAACTAATTCAACACAGACGCATGTTATGACTATCATAAATTTTCTAGATTTGAATGACGATTTAAGAAAGGTTTTTGCACAAGAAACATATAATGTACAGATACATAAAATAAGGTACAGTCTTTTTCTCTTTGGTCTCCTAGTGATGATTGAAACAGATAAATGAGTTTAAACCTATTCCTGATAGGACACAAACCAATGCAGATTACTCACATGCAGCACATACATAAAGTCCGTGGAAATCTGAGAAAGTCACTGAATTTAAATGCTTGAGCGCTTTGGCTCGAATAATAATTCGGCGAGTAAATAGTTCTGACGCCGAGTTGAACTTAGCTCTGAATTTAAGCGTCGATATTGTACGTGGGCATTGAGAACCCGTACTAGAACGCGATGTCACTCCCGTGAAGAAGAGCGGTAGAATGATAATATAGTTTATAAATCAACAAGTCCCGTTGCTAGGTTCTAACAGTCGACCAGGTCTCCTTGTAGTGATGGGAGTCAAGTTCGTGAGAGTTGGCTTTGGCGATTAGTACTGAATGTTACTATGTAGCGAGTCGCTACAAAACATAGGTACAGTGAAGTTAAAACAAAAATTTAATAATAATAATCATAATAATAAATTTATTGTCAAAAAACAGTACAAACTGCATATGACCACGTGGAGGACAATAAACTAATTTACTCTCCGGAAGCAAGCAAGGGACCATCCCATCAATTCCGATCAAGGGTCCTAAGGCAGAGGTGGATTCAAAAATTTCAGAAAAAATTCCTAGATAAGATGAAAAGTTAGCTACGAATTAAAGACAATTTTCTAGTAAAATGTAAATGTAAGCAGTAAGATAAGTTATAGTGAATGTAAGCGGTTAGAAAGTAAAATGTAGGGCACTGAATGAAACGAAAATACGATGGAGAGATTATGGATTGGAGAAAATCCACAGAGAAAACTTCTCCCGAAGGAAAGGTTGAGAAAGGTAATAAAAACCGCATGGAGAATTAGTACCAAAGAGGCTAATAATGAACGAGACCTATGTGTGAGCAAAGAGGAAAGACGAAGGTTGACGGACAGCACAAAGCCTGCGACGGAAGTTTCGGAGCGATTGTGAGCAGAGGGAGGGAGCGACGCCGGGGGCGCTGTGTATCTTATCGGCGACTGCCAGCAACGACACCAGCGGCGACGTCAGCGGTGCTCACAAAGGTTTCTCCCCAATGTCAACACCAACCAGCAGTCGTCTGCACCTCCACCTCACACACCACCTCCTTGAGCATTGCCAATTTCATCACGGCATCTATGCCTGTAGGAACATTTTGCTCCTCTACGACATCACTAACACTGTTTTCTACACCTCCTCCGTCACAGTAGTAGACTCTACCGCCCCATCTGGGTCCGCGTAGAAGTAGATTTTATACATAGGCTCCCTACGCTTATGGGCAGCAGTCTCATTCATACTATTGTTTTCAATAATATCGAATTTTGTGTTACTTTCATATTTTCCGAATAATTTCAAGATTTACAATAGCGCGTATTTGTTAAACATCTTTTCCTTTGATTTTTTTAAAATATTTATTTATATGCTGTTTATAATATAACAAATAGCTAATTATTTTTATTCTTATTTTACGGGAGTGCTTGCCATAATTCTGCCTCGGGGCGCATAAATGATAAATCCACTACTGCCTAAGAACCCTTGATTGGAATTGATGGGATAGTCCTTTGCTTACTTCCGGAGTATAAATTAGTTTGTCCTTCGCGTGGTCATAACTAACATGTTTTGACAGTAAAATTAGAATTAATAACATACACAATTAAATACAATAATAATTATTGGTTTTATAATAACTATTATTATTATCACTGTTACATGTTCGTCTGAAATTTTATAGTTTCTTAAGCGTGTCAGGGTTTTATAGTTTCTTAAGTCACGGCTTTCCGTCTCAAACCCACCCCTAAAATACGGAAAAATTACAATTTTATTTCGAATTGCTTTGCACGTAAAAATATATTCTTGGAAATTTTTGAAAAGTTAAGTGCTAAGTAAAGATGTATGCGAATCTAAAGCAATTTAAAAATTTCCAGGACTGCAGACTTAAAACCCCGGGAGATCTAAGTCCCCTTTCCCCTTCTCATTATTAAAATCCTGAATACGTCATTGTAAATCGTTACAGGAATTTCGCAAACCACACATTTAGCACTCCTTTCAACCGGGTAACGCCTGTTGTTCGCAGAGAGGAAAACTAGTGTTACAGGTTCTCATAGAATTCACAAAAGAAAGCAAATTACGTATTGAAAATTTCTCTTTCGTTAACAGAAGGATAGTCACTTGAAATGAGCAGCCTACAACAGTGCCAGAGACATTACCTCGAAATACACATTTATAATACATTTTCCTTCAATTATTCTCTTTTTGTTTGGTGCATGTTTTGCTTTGTTCTGGTTCTATGTTTTCGAATTTTGTACTTTTTACGTGTTTGCTTTACTTACTTTGTTCCTAATTATTTTCTCGCTGTCATTGGGATATTTTCCCGAAGTAGTCTAATGAGTTATTATCATCATACATCATCGACGAGTCTCTCCTTCGTTATTACGCGCACACGGTTTGTGCAGGCTACGGTCATCTAGCACTTTCGAACAGAACTATTAACGTATTGCAATCAAAATGAACAAAAAAATCCGTTCCCCCGAAGTAAAAGCGTGCACTGAAAATCAATACTGTAATTCACGGCTTACAATGTGAGATAGTCGTAATACCCGTTTGTGTCTTCTGACGTAATCGGGGGAGATATCTGTCGAAGCGTGAACACTGAAACTAAAATACAGGAGCGTGTTAATCCGTTTCACCGCACGTTTCGAATTTACAGAATTTTACGGGAATAATTTTAGTTAAAGAGTTATGTAATCCCAATAAACGACGAGGCTGTTTGTGAGAGCAAATTGTTACGAAGGGATGCAATAAGAAGATTGAAAGTCCAAAACCGTGAATTAATGGAAAGAAAACCAATTGTACACACAAAAAAGAATGTAATATGTGATTTGTACATGTTTTCAATTCTATTTACAACCACCCCTACCTGTGTTAATGTTTGTAACTTAATAATATCCACGGTTTCATTATCACAGTCGCATTCGGGGATGGCACATGGCTCCAATTATGAATCTCAATCCCGTCCAATCAGCAACTTACAGAGCCACGCATCTTGATATGGATGTTCCAAGAAGAATATTAGAGGTACATGCTTAGACGAAAATAATATAAAAATATAATCAATTGATTCATAATATTCCTCCATCGTCATACATTCAGGATAAAAATATTTTATAAATAACATATACATATATCAAAAATAAAGTGTAAATTCTATGTAAATACTCAAACAATTACTCGTAAATTAGTCAAAACTATTTTTTAAATATTTTTATTAGAATGTAGAAAAAGTACTAAGAATATTAAAACATTTTTTTTAGATATTAGCACTAAAATATTTTACACAAACATAACGCGAGTGACCAGCGTATACGAACATTACTGTATCGAAGAAATATATTAAACAATATTCCACACTTTCTTCATCCAAGATTTACTCTACCTGTTCTTTCCATTATTCTATTATTTTTTAATTCAACCAAAGTAGCGAAGGGTAGACCGATAAAGCTCGATGAAACCCAGTCGTCAGGCGCTAGATATCCAAACGGTCCGTTATCAACCCCGCGTCATCCCACTGTCAAGGGACTCGCATCGATCACTGATAACAACCCCATCCCCACACAAACTGTCTACATCGACGTGACAACGCGCTCTTGGATATTAAAAAAATCATAAGCTCACTGGCTCACGCATTTAAACATTTACAGCCTTGGAGATAGAACCAAAAATGTTGCTAATTGAGACAGCCGTTATAGGAAAGAAAACAAAGCAATAAAATCAATCCATCACAATGATCAATTGTCAACTTTCCCGTAAAAACGTTTCAAAAAATATCGTGATTTTGAATATTTTTTATCATTCTTATATTCTATCAACATTGTTAAAGATTTGACGTATTATATGGTCTTTATGCCAATAATACAAATGTAACTTTATATCATCAATTTATTGATAGGACATTTGAGGAATCGTTTTACTTTAGTTAAGCGAGATAGTAATGAAGCCGAAGATGCTAATAAAATGTTCAGTAGTTGATTTGATACATAATTGCGAAATTTGGTTAAGCCAAGTAAAACGGCTCTCAAGAAGCATCGTTTACAAAGAGAGGAACAATTCCGAAATTGATTTTACTGAACTACAATGAAGAAACTTTTCAAAATCTTTCCCTTTTTTGTGACAACATGCAGCCTCGTCTTTGAAACCCATGCACAATTGGATTCACGTTCACATCATCCTAAATCGCTTGACTGCTCGATCGATAATGTGCTAACACAACCTACAAAGAGATGCAAACAAGAAAACAGAACGAATAGAATCACTGATCCGCACCACAAGCATGACACACGGAATACGAGAAATCAGAGCTACCAACCACGAGGGATTCCCCAGAATATCAAAGTTGCAGAGGTACCAACACCGCGAAGAGGATGAGAACGGTTCGACTGCGTTAGGTGATACCAATGAGTGTTTTCATAACGAGTTAATTACCATCATGTTCCAATTTTCCGCGGATTGCAACAGATCAATTCCACTAACACGGGAAACCGAATTACCTGTCACATATAACACGATACCTGAAACGGATAGAATGGGANACGGGAAACCGAATTACCTGTCACATATAACACGATACCTGAAACGGATAGAATGGGAAGCGCGCCATAGAAACGGATAGAATGATAGTTCGTGGTCTTTGGTAATTGTTCCATCTCCATACCTTCAGAAACAAATATACTTCAGTATATTTGAAAATTAACCACATAGTTTGTCAGATGAAAATTAAAGATTATACGTTTCGATGCTCAAAAGAACAAAGCACATGCGAAGAGGGAGAGAAAATAAAGCATAATTAAAATTAATTGTACCACGATGGTTTCCACATATTGCGAGTCTAAAAGTATGTACGTTAAGTATATAAAGTATATAAGTTTAAGTATATAAGTTGTAATCCGAGAAACATCTCAATTAACTGTAACGGAATCGACAAATAGCTGCGCAAGTTCTGCAAATTCATCTTCCACCATTTTGCGAAAATTCTATAAAAAAGATTTTTAATGCACATTTTGTCCTTGTTTTTTCAAAAGAGAGAAAGTGAAGTGTTTCTCAGGAAAATAATACACGAACTCCGCAAAATGAAAACGAATCTTTCCAAAACGTAGCAACTCACTCGTAACATCAATTCCGGAAAGCCACTGCAAATGGGGGGAACATTACGACGTGTTTCAAGACAATATAAGGAACCAGATCCCCTGCACCGTTGAGGGCAGTTCAGATGATAGATAGGCAGTGGTACCTATTCACCACCAGATGCTCACGAAAGTAAGAAATATTCGCAGCTGCTGACGAATGTGCAGAAGAAAAACCATGCGACTTCATCGCGAATAAAAATTTTAAAAAAGTTGACAACGGCGAAAGGGAGGGGAAAAAACGAAAACGAGCAATTAGCAGCGCAGAGAACGCACGTGTTGCAGGAACATTAAATTCACAAAACGATCTCCGTAGCTCGCGATTCCAGAGAGGTCGCCCATAACGACGGCGAGCGGGAAGCGAGAAAATGTGTGTTGACAAGGGCGACACGGACGGAAGAAATACAGATTGAAAATTCTTTCGAAATCGCGGCTCTTGATTGCAGTATAAAAGACAACCAAACTAGGTTAATGGTTTTCACGGCACACAAATGAGCTATTAACACCAAAGTAGTGTTTTAAGCACTAAGTTTATAATCGTAAACACATCAAACATGAACATGTCTACAGATATTAAGACATACTGTCGTGTTTTACAAAACATGATAGTTTAATATCTTCGTGAATTTATAGTAATTTTTAGGAGGAAATTGAAAACTTAATTCTTGCACACACAAACCAGGTATATATTTCATAAAAATTCGATATAAAAACATTTGAGATATATTTCAATGACATTCACTAATCCACTACACTGCTGGCCATTTTAATTGTTACACCAAGTACGCACGATACGTCGTATTTTCATGAAAGTTACACCATGTTGGAATATTGCTGGGAATTGAAAAACTTTCCTACGTATGCCCGCAAAGTAGGTATGAGATAAAGGAATGAGAATTCGAGAAACCGAGATAAATGATGGAAGAGATTAAAAGAATGATATGCATTATCCATAGAGCTGAAAAGAAACGGGTGAGATGAGAGATATATAATTCAAATGGACAGGGATAAAAGACAGGGGTTGGCAATGACAGATGAAAAGAAAGGTCCATGACTAACAAAACGAAACTTATTTAGGAAAGAAATGGATACAAGAGAGATATAGAGTACTAAGAATAATTCTGGCAGTAACACCAATTGAGATACAGGGTTTATTCTGAAAACCGAAATGAAGGACAAAGCAGGTAAGACTAACGTTATCCATTGTATGTATAGAAAGAAACATTGTTATGAGTTTCTCAGCAGGAAGTCACATTAGAACGTGGGTTTAATGTGTAAACATGGACGTTGGCGTCGTATAAGGAGGGGGAGGAGGAACACCTACAATTAACATCGATTAAAAAAACTTCTAGTACTTACACATTAATCACAGAGCAAGCCGAAATTTGTCCGCGGCAAAATCGAGACCTACTGGGGCAGCGGTTTATTGTACCGCGATACGGCTGCTCATGTTGGCCCAGGACCCAGTAGCATGAATTTAGGTAGGTAGTAGCAATAAGTAATGAAACGAATCCCCTCTGCTGGTCGCTGCTCAATCAAGTCAGCCGCTCGGCGTGTGTCCATAAAGCATTACTGTCGCTCGCATTCTCATCTTCACTGACTCGACTGGAACTGCTTCCTCCAGTTCTATCATTGTAGTGATGTGAACTTGCTTATCGGCAAAAGATGATTTTACAAGTCTCAATATGCATGGCTGCTTCACACAATAGACAACTAGTCAAAAGTCAATAATTAGGAATTGACTAAATTGGCTTGTGTGAAACAAGGTTTAATGCATCAGATGAATTATCTATGAGCAAAACGCTACGGGAAATTGTAGAATAGGAAGAATACCAAAGAACCAAAACTTCCATCAGAAACTAATTTTCTACGAGGACTGCATAAAAAAAGGAAAATGTTTAGTTCCCTTAGAAAATTTCCACCTTGAAATTCACAGTCACATTTCTCCCAATCTAATGAGAATACCTGCAGGGTTGGATGGACCCTTCTACCCCCCCCCCAACTACCGAACCCCCATAACCGTCATAGCATCCACGTAGCAAGTCCGGCAGAGAAAAACAAACGCGGGCCGCATTCCGTCCGCAGGCACGCGCGAGGCCAACGGCGGCGGCAGTCGGAGCGGTGCAGAGCACGGGACCGCGATCAATACACGGCGAGCCGAAAGACGGAATGGGGGGGGTGAGGGGGGAGAGGGGGGTTGAGCACGGGGTGAAAGTGGTGGTGAGGGCGCAGTGAAGGCGCCTGCTGCCGCTGCTGCTACCACCTCCTTCACCGCCGTTGCCACCAGCAATGTCGCAAGGGTCGCAAGGGAAAAGGCGCCAATCGCGACCTTCAGCGACACTTCAGGTGAGTGGCGGATGTAACGGGTGTGAGATAGAGANACCAGCAATGTCGCAAGGGTCGCAAGGGAAAAGGCGCCAATCGCGACCTTCAGCGACACTTCAGGTGAGTGGCGGATGTAACGGGTGTGAGATAGAGACAGAACTCATTGCATTCGGAGTCAACATAGAGTCCGGAACACAAAAATGGTTTCAGGTATTATTTCTGTCTGAGCGACTAGGCTTAAGTACCCTCAAGAATGTTTTAAATTATAGTTTGAACCATTCCCTACCCAATGGTGATAAATTTTGAAATATTTGACTTGAAATTTCTATGGGCTCATAAAGAGAGACTTTGGCGGACTTGTGTTTTTAATATCCCGGTAAAAGTACCGGCTTAACATAGCGAAAAAAATACTAAAGCGTAGCAAACAGAATTGGAACGCAAAGACGTTAAGATTTTCATACCATTTTCAAAAACAATTCACCAAACACTGCGGAAACTGCGGTTTTAATGGAAATTGCAGCCGCATCTCCTGACTGGAGATAATGCGGCCCTTGTCAAAGAAAGAGTCAAACGACAATCTAAATTTACTATCAACTTTTAAAAACAAAAAATTATTGTCCTCGTTCCACGGTAAAAATTACTACAATTAATTAACTCATTAGAATAATTTTGGTGAATATTTCCAAGTTTCGTGAATAGTTGGCAACTTGACTTCAGTCAACGCAGATATAATACATTAATCCTAATTCAAAAATGATAGAATTAGGACATGAGAATTTAGGGCATTATTTAAAGGAAATAATGAACAAAAAAGAAAGCAAACTGTATGTGTGGGGAAGATGAAACTTACTAAATTACAAATTAATAGAAACATAAAATTTATTTTGGAATGTCCTTCAAAGAGATTTGTTTAAGTTGAACTTTTAATTTTACAGTGGAACAACAAAGTTGTAGAATGAGAAGTTTGTAGAGGTAAAGAAGAAAGGAGATTCGTCATATAATGACTACATTGAAGATATGTGAAAGTAAGCTATAGCTTGAATATTTTAATCAATAACGTTCTGTTTATTATGTAAGTATTGAGTTGAAAAATCAATAGTAATTGCATACGGAGTCTCCGTGGCATAGTTTAGTGTAAGGTCACTTTCGCAGAAATAAAGTATTTAAAAGTACCAGAGTGCCCGGAGAGGCCCGGTCGGCTTCTTCAAAGCCAGTAGAACAGTATTAAAATTTATCGCGTGCTTAACTTGGTAATTTAAGCACAGAAAGGCCTGATATTGTCTACCTCTGGAAATCGATTATCGCAAACGATCGAAGGTGGAAAGTGAAAACAAATTGTCTCGTCGTCCACGCTAGTTATGTTTCTCCGCAGAGGAGTAATATAAAATTGGAGAAATCTCAGTGATTTAGTTGTGCTTACGAATATGTCACCTTCCAAAGTTTAAAAGTGTTCTCGCGATGGAATTAGGGTTCGAGAAGGGACGCTATTTCTTGACCTCAGGGTACAGGATGAACGCCATTTTATTTACTTCAATTCTCCACAACATAAATTACGTTGCAAATTACTTAAACATTGCTCAATAGATTAAGAAAATTGTACATGATCTTTATCAGACGTTAAAATGTCGTGCCGTCCGAAAATATTGCTGTATTGTTTTCAAATGATGACAAATCTGCCGGATAAAGTAGATAGGATAGGACTCAATGCATATCCTTGTGGTACACCAGACGTCGCGGGAGAGAACATGGAGACAGTATTGATGTTTCACTTGGAAAAATCTTTCATGTCGATGTGATTTCATGTCGATGTGAATTCTCTTTTGATACAGAGATCTAGCGAGGTTTCAATTTGTATGTACTTGGAAGTAACCTGCATCACAATACAGAAGTCTTCGATCTCGGGGTCTGATGACCAGTGCTGTGATAGGTTCAGAGATACAGCTTTCTTCAACACTTCCACACCTGGAATTCGAGACCCAGTGTTTTGAGTATTGCGAGTTTCGACGTGTCAAGCACAGTAGAGTCCCTCTCAACCGATCTGGTCGGAACCGAGGCCTCGGCGGGATACCTGCTTGGCCGGTTAGTCCGAGGTTTCCGAGAAAAAACTATTTTTATTTTCAAAGAGACTACGATTTTATCAGGTTATCACAACTAAACGAGCAAATTAGATTTGATTGCAACTTATTCACAGAAAAGTAGACATAGTTTGTAGAAAAATAGACTCGGACGCAAGAGGGGAATCAAATTGTCGTTGTCTCTCGCCCTTTTCCATTCTGCTCACCACAACACTAACACATTGCACACCTAACGTCGCGTCACCCCGCTTTACCTTCCAGTCAAACAGTCAATATTTGTGTCACTACCTGCAGGTATTATACGCTGAGGTAGAAAAAACGCGATAGTCCGGTTAATCCGAGGACCGGTTAATCCGAGTCCGGTTAAGAGGGGTTCTATGGTACTCCGAGTTTCGATGTTTGGAGTATCGTGAACGTGCGATGTCACCGGTAGCGATCGAGTTGCAGTCCGTGAGATTACCTCGCTGAAGGGAGTTGTGGATTACGCTTCGCCACGGAGGTAGCGTCACGCAGGCTTCCGTCGCGCACAACGCTGGAGCCTGGCTGGAGCTCTGGTTACAAGAGGGATGACAAGTAAAGGGGAGGAGCAATGGAGAAGAAGGGTGGTTCCCTCGCAGTGTGGAACGGGTTCTGTTTCACCGGCGACACCATCTCCATATATAAAGAAGAGTGTCCCGGGCGGAGAATGCGTACGTCTTTTATACAAATCTACAGTTTTAATCCGAGTATGATGAAAATTTGCACACCTGAGCTTCAAAACTCTGGAAAGAGCAGTGTCTACTTCAGATTTCGAAAAACCACCCCCTTCCCCCATTGTCATTACTTTTGAGCTTCTTTTTTTTCGGCATATCTCACAAACTGACTGAAATTTCAATTTGATGCCACAACTTTGCTAATTTAAAAATTTAGAAAAAGATTTTTCGACTTTTTACTCTATGATGGGAGTAGGGGTGGGATCGTTTTCACGATTTCGTGGTTTTCATTCGAAAGTCTTTTATAAGAATTCATTGTTGTGTTTCATTCTCTCAAAAGTTTTATTCATTGTTGCGTAGGTTTGATTAGTGAAGAACTCTTAGTTTTCGTACACTCATTTAAATGAGCATAGCAGAACATACCATAATATCAGAATGTCCAGTAATGATCAAATTCTTTTCTATTTTTTTAATTCCGAGCAACACCAGAAAGTTCTGCTAGTGGGTTTATAAAACTTCAACTTTGGCACGGTTGTGTACATAAATTCTGTAGCCCCATCCTGGCCCGGGTTTTTCTTCGTTTTTCCTTCGGGTAGAGGCGGATTTCTTATACAGGTTCTCTAGGCTTTGTCTAGGGGCGGGTTTATTGTAACAATAAATCGTGAATTTAGTGTTTTTTCAACTCTTATGATTTTTAAACACTATACTCAGAATAATCTATAGTTCGATAATAACTTGTACATGTAAATTTACAAACATATTTGCGTTAAATTACAAACATATTGACATTATATATGTATTATAACCCGCAGCTAACTTTTTATCTCATCTAGGAACTTTTTCTGAAATTTTTGAATCCGCCTGTGCCTCAGGGCCCTTGATCGGAATTGATGGGATGGTCCCTTGCTTGCTTCCGGAGAGTAAATTAGTTTACTGTCCTCCACGTGGTCATACGCAGTTTGTACTTTTTTGACAATAAATTTATTATTATTATTAAACAACTGGGTGAAATAGAACAACAAGCTTGTAGACAGTCCTCATTTCTTACTCGGCAATAAATAAAATCAACTATGCACCTACTATACAATTCACAGCACTCATTCGCAATTCTTCTAGAATTCACTAAGGAACACAATTTGGTTCATCCTTGCGAGTGAGTGCTGCGGGTTGCGTATCGAACAATTTGAACCTATTGAGGGCTAGACGAGACCAGCTCTCCACTTTAGTCAAATCACTGAGATGTTTACTTGTTTTATTTATTTTTATTCTAATTGTTATAAAACACAACAACATGAATAATGATGATGAAAAAACATAATTTTATTTCCATCTGTTAGTTAATAGTAGTATAGTACAAACAGTATTCTCGGTTAAGTCGTTTCAAATGCGTAAGAACATTTAATTCCCAAACATCAATGTTTTAAAATACGGCATGTGAATTTCACAATATTTTATTAGGAACACTTGGTAAGTTTGATATTTGCTTCTTTTTTCTTTATATTTTTACTAAACAATTTGTACTGCTATGATATAGTTGGTGTTTCGTATTTTATCTTGTATGTTATAGATATGTGTAGTGGTGCAACCTATCGGGTTATAAAGATCCAGAAGAGGGACTAGAGTCTTGGTCTCGAAACACTGTGTCCTCCTCACCCACAGTGAATATGTAATTTTAACCATCATGCGATCATGAAATAAATCAGTTTTGTATCTTATAATGATTGTCTTTAATATATTTGCATATCGAAGGAATATTAATAGATTATACAGACAATAGGTATTGTTGAATTCATTTTTTCAAGGTATTTATTGTTCATGTCCTCTATATTTCATTGTCTGTTAATTCGTAACCGCAAATTTATGTACTCCGTGCACCTCTAAAGAGACACACGTGCACCTCTAAATATTATTATTATTATTATTATATTGAAGATAATATATGAATAAGAGCTTTACTGAGCGTTTGCTATAATTGCAAACTTGTCCATACACCTCTCGCAAGCGGAATGAAGAAACTTCAGCAAATCTATACAAGTATATTATAAATAATCATTGATCTAAAAAGTAACACGTATGATGGATTATTTATAAAAAGAAATCATAAAATGTATTTCAAAGTGAATATCAACGTACAGTCTACAGTATTTCGTACATTTCTTCACTATATCTACGTGCAACTCTGAACCCAGTTACCACAACATTTAAAAATCAAAAACTTCCTTCACTTATAACTCGCGAAAATATTGTTTGAAGTCGATTTTTGGATTGCTTTAAAAAATTGTCGTTTCTTATTCCATGTCTTATTTTTATAGAGAATACAGCTAATAATATCAATTGAAGTTTATTAGTTGATCCACTACTACTATGTGCAATATAAAATATAACATTATTTCCAGGTATCAAATATTCTTCTTCAGTACACTAATAAAAACTTCAGAGAAATCCCTGGAATATTCGTAAAAAAATTCATTATGTACGAATAAATAAATTAATAAATGTACTTGCTGCGAGCAAATCCTCTTATTTTCTTTCAGTTTATTTGTAAACCTCGTACAAAACAGCATCTCAGATTAAATCTCACCTGAAACAACACAAAAAATACGTTAAACACATGAAAGAATGGTTTATTCGCAGCTGTAAATAAATGCTTAGAATATGAATGCACAATAGAACACAAAAGCGTATTTCATTGTTGATTACTACTCTACACCGCAAGCGAAGGAAATAAAAAATGCCGAAATAAATGACGTTAAGAGTCAAACCACTTCATTTTGAAACAAGAGATTTCCTCATGATGGACTAGCGCTTTAAGTTAATAAAATCTAGGAGAAGTATAATTGTTTGCTTTTTTGTTTGTATTGTAATTCTTTTATAACACAACATTAAGAATTGTAATGATGCAAAAACATGATACAATTTCTATCAGTTAATAGTACAGCATAAACAATATTCAAGAACTCGCTTGACTCGTTTGAAATACACAAGGGCAAGTAAAAACATGCTGGCCGAGCACAATGGCTTGGCGACTTATGCGTCACACCTTAGAAAAAATAAAATATATATTTGAAATAGGTAAGATAGGAAAAGTTTAATTTTTTAAAAATAGAATTTGATTTAGATAAGAGCGATGAAAAAAATACAACGGACAATTTACTCCAAATCAAAGTTAACTTCTGTAACTATCATGATTTAAAAGTTGGTATTTCTTTGAGAATAAGTGTTTCCTCCATAGGACGCAATGTATTACACCATTAATTATAATTGCAATTAATCCATTTAAATGGCCGGTAAGGTATGTTTTTCGCGTTAAAATCACAATAAGTACATATTTCTCTGTTTATTTATGCTTATTTAAGATATTTACGTGATTTCAGTCTACCTCAGCTGGTTCTACCTTACAGTCCTCTCAGCGAAAGAGAAGTAACGAGAAGTTTCCAATGGAGCGAAAGTGAGGTTTTGTCATATGTCTGCTGCGGGGGGTGACCCGTTCCAGACTGCATGCCACGGCACCTACACAAGGCTGCTCAAACCCACGGAAAAGGCAGTGTCAGGCAGGTCAAAAGTTAAAGATCACGCTCTCTGTCCATCACAGTTGTCATATCAGTTAACGCAGGTTTTATGAATCGGCTGATGTACGCGGCAGCATCTGAACGTAAACTCACCAAGAATCTGCCCACACGAGTAGAACTGCCACGTGTCCAAATCGAGCGAAAGAGTCGGCAATCGAGCAATCGGCTCCTCGAATTTCGCGTGGTTATTAGACTCCTCGTTCCTTTTCTTTCGCAGCGAACAAGTCTCTACCTTCAGTACGCTTCTCTCTAACAGTGATTACCAGTATAGCAGAACGCACAATAATTCGGGAGTAAGACCATTAATAAGTATTATAACAATATGTTTATTGTCAAAAAAGTAGTATGTAGACTGCGTATGACTACGCGAAGGACAAACTTACTCTTCGGAAGCAAGCAAGGGAGGCGGATTTAACATTACAGCACACTCCTAACAAAAAAAATAGTTCGGTAAGTGTTATAAAAATTAACATAATGACAACAAATTTGTATTTAATAAAACAAAAAAAATTCCAAAGTAGATATTATTATCAAATACAGATTATCAGGAAAGGATGGTTTATAAATCGATAAACCCTAAATTCGAGATTGGTAATTTCAATAGATGCCCCTAGGCAAGGGAGCCTAGCGAGTCTGTAAAAGAAATCCGCCTCTACCCGTAGGAAAATCGGAGAAAAACTCGGGTCAGGATTGGGTTATTAAATTATTTAGTAAATAAACTTGCATTCTGCCATAGTTTGTCTGCTAGCTTTAAGGACGTACGCGCAGAACACGGAAGAGTGAATACGATAAAGACTCATCTGCCTAATTACGCTTCCAGCTCCCCTGAGACGAAACTGATCCTGCAACTCGCAAAAGACATTTTCCCACCGAGAATACGAAACAAGAAAAAGGTAGATGCCAGGAAATCATTCACTAAGCATATCACACGCATCTAGAATCCTAATGCCACGATAGGTAGGCCGACCGGCAATCCAGTTCACTTTCCTGTCTCCATAACCGGATTCCTAATCAAGGAAGTGCAATCAGTCAGGTCATAAACATGAGGCATAAATTGAGTAGCAATCAAACTTCGTATCAGGAAATGATAGCGAATACGAGAATTTCAAGAGATTTTCATAGAACTCGAGGAATTTTCATAGAACTCAAGGATATAGAATATTTATAAATGAGGGGGCATAACGGGTGTTAGTAAATTGCAATTTATGAGACAGACAAGCAAAGAGATTTACAAGGAGGGAGGCTTCTAGCTCATATAAGAAGAGAAATAAATAAGAAAATGTGAAGGAATAGTTTAATGGATCCCATCAAGCGAGTATTAAACCCATAAAGATAATTAATGTGAAACAGTTTGGTGGAATAAGAAATAACTTTATTCAAGAATCGATCGAAGCAGTTTCATATTCAGAAAACACGTCTCCAGTTTTTCAACGATTCGCAATAGTAGTGATGCCAAGTTTAGATACCAAGAGCTGATACAACGATAAAATTAAAAATTGCTATCACGCGAACGATTATAGCGATTAGAAATACTGTTTTATATAAATAAGTCTATAAAAATAAAAATTAAATGCTGTTCATTGGTAAGCGCATCACTTGAGAAAGCTGGACCGATCTGGCTAGTTAAAACAATGTTCGTAATAGTCAGAATAAGGTTTTTGGAGAAAGAAGAATTGGAAAAGTTGCCTGGAAAATTGGAAAATTCGGGAAACCCTGAAAGTGCTTTTTTCTATGGGATTTTTGTATGAACTCAAGACCATAACTCACGATTCGAACAATGGATATGTGTAATTCTTTTTTGTTTTGTTTGTTATGGTATTGGAAAAGTTTTCAGGGAAAAATCGACACAATTACAAAGGAAAGTCGGAAAATTCGGACAAAGTGCAAAAATCATAATTTTTACAAATTCACAAAGCGGTCACAAACAAGTTTATTGAAATTGGGACCGGACAACGTCTGTCGAGTCAGGTAGCCACAAATAAAAATAAACACTACACTTTGACGAATGGTTTGGCAGTAATATTAATTTGTGCCGAATAAATGTAGCCAGGTTATAAACGAAAATACCAGCACCAAAATACTATTGCAATAAGAGTCACACCTCGAGTTAAGAATCGCACCGTGAAAAAAGTCTCACAGTTATGAGATTTAACACGTTGCAATCAGATTTAACCGCGTTTCTCTGTGAAATTCACAGCTCGAACAGAAAGATTGCTATGTTTAGCTTATCTTCACGGAGTGGGAACCGCGAAATTGTAGCAACATGGAGAAGCCAACATGATACGTATACTGACTAGTTGATGCGGTCAGACATATTTGATATCAATTTACCGTGCTTATACAAGATATTGGAGATAATTTTTTCCGCGACACTGTTTGCACAAAGATTGTCTAGCGCCGCGCAAAATTTTAACGTCGCACCTCACTGGGAAGTGGAAGGGATATTGATGAAACTGTTTGATGAGGACACACATCTCTGTCAAGCAAATGCGTTACAATAAGAAATTATTCACAATCTATTTGAAAAATGACATAATTATAATACTTAATTTTTTATTATATCATAAACGTCTACCATTGTACTTAAAATATTTATACTATGACCTTTCACGTATAATTCAGTTTTTATTTCAGAAATAAAACCCTACGTTAAAAGTCGTAATGTAAATACGATTTATAAAATAGCGCTAAAGAAATGATGATAATAATAAAAATGACAATAATAAGAGATCGCACATTTTGGCACAGCCCACGGGAGATCCATCTAATTCAATAGTCAGCTACAACACGACTACTAAGAAATAATAATAATAATAATAATTGTTGTTGTTGTTAATAATATTTTTATTATTATTTCCATCGAGGGCGCGACGATACTTCCAGCTCATCTCCTTTTCCTTATCAACCAGCACGTAATGATGAGATTGTAATTGAATCGTAACAAGGGAAACGTGTCCTAACGGATTGTGAAAGAAAAGGAAATGAATAGAAGTCAATACGCAAACTAAATGAAACATTTAACGGAGAGGAAAAAGAACCGTACTTTGAAAACAAAATCGTAATAATAGAACTTTGCCATGTCTCTGAGCAGTTCATGAAGCGCCAAGCGCAGCGAGATAGCGGTAACCGTAGCAGATGACGACGCGACAACGTTGAGATCTACGAAACGTAAAAGAGAGGAAGGAAACAGCACTGAAGAGAGAGAGAGAGCGCGGATGCCGTTGTTTGAAGTATAAACTTCCTACCTGCCAGAGAGCAACCTACACACGGGAAGCGAGCAGAGGTAAGCAACCTCCAGTCTCCTTCTCTTCCTCTACACCTATTCGCCGTCGCCTTTCCACGTCTTCTCCCTCGGACCAGACGCGCATTGGTTGGCGCGAGACACGTCGGAGCCGCCACATCACGTCTTCGCACGCGAAAACGCATCGCGCGTTTCTGTCACACACTATACTTACGCTAATCGAGGTTCGAGGAGGTAACTTTGGCGAAAACTATCGTAAGAGAGAAACACTCACACGGTCTACATTCGCGGAAAACAAGAACCGTAGAACTCCAATTACCCGAACTCAAATCATTCGGATGACTTATTATCCGGATGGGAGAATATCCGGAAATGTCATACGTTTTTTGTTTTTTGTTTTTTTTGGTTGGGGCTTTAGGGCTCGTCAACATCGAGGTCATTAGAGCCCATACGTATGCGAGACAGAACTGAACGCAAATAAGTGAAAGGACTTGAGAGCAAATAACTTTTAACAACTTCTACTACAATTAACGTCAATTAAATAATCTAATTAAATACGCAATGAAAGACTTACGACCATTTATGGACGAACAAAATATATTTCGTGTTAGGAACTCACTCACAAAACGAAGTCGCTCGCGAAGTCGAAACGTTGCGAGTTCTTATCACAAAATATATTTTATTCGCCCATAAAAGATCGTAAGTCTTTCATTACTTATTAAAATTTTAACAAGGTTTTAAGGATTAACAAGTAAGATTATGTATTTTCAATTACTCTGAACAAAACAATTATTTTCTTACCGTAATGAGCGAACTGTAACCACTATAAACCTCTTATATCATTCAATAGTTTTTTAAGTATATTGTAAGTTAGTTTTTGTATCATTATAATTCTTAGTCACTTTGCCTTAAAAATAACATTTTTGGGGAAGAAATTCATTTATCCAGACTGGGTACGGTCTCAGCTGATACGGATAGTGGGAGTTCTACTGTACTAACAGCGAACGGATCTCAATTATATTTTACATGTTCATGGTGTAGTCAAAAAGTATCCAACTATTGTCAATAAAAAATCGGAGTGCTAAAATGATTTTTTTTCGTATTGATTTTATGGGGAAAAAACAATAGACAAAAAGAAAGTTTTATGTAAGTAAAACATTCCGATAAAATTCAATTCACTTTAACAGTATTTCACAGTACAACAAACACAGTATCTTGCGAGAGATTTTGTAATTTGCGAGTTTAAATAATCTTTATGAAGAAACTCTACATATCAAGATAGGTTTTCTACCCGTGTAGTATTAAGGTTGCAACAGAAAAAGAAAACTACACGTCAAAAATGTTTTTGGATGAACGAATTTGTTATGAAAAGTTTGTATTTAACATAAAAGATGTAGAATAAAATCCATAAAATTGATAAATAATTATTCTTTTAGAATTCTTAAAATTGTATAAACATTTTATACTTCTGTCGTTTGGAATCTTACAATGAATCCTGAACAAAATGTGAATATTATATATTAAAACGATGAATAATGATAAAGTTATGTTCTTCAGTTTCTGCTTTTCAGTGTCATTCC